>CM019155.1:94415699-94539770 GCA_009733165.1 Naja naja | reverse complement strand
AGTTGTAAAGTCATGGAATCAATTATTAACCAATCCATTGTCCTCCACTTAGAGACAAACAACCTACTCTTTAATAAACAATCTGGTTTCAGAAAAAAACTATCCTGTAATCTGTCTTACACTGCAAAAACATATGGACTACACAACTCGATCAGGGAAAAGCAGACTTCTGTAAAGCCTTTGATTCAGTGCTACACAACAAACTACTCCTAAAACTAAAATCTTATGGTATCTCTGGACACCTGCATAACTGGATAGAAGCATTCCTGTCAAACAGACAACAGATGGTCAAAATTGGGAGCGTCCTATCAAATTCTGTACCTGTCAACAGTGGTGTCCCCAAGGCAGTGTTCTAGGACCAACTCTCTTCATACTCTACATAAATGACCTCTGTGATCATATTAAGAGCAACTGTATTCTCTTCGCTGATGATGTAAAGCTATTCAACACCACAGACAATACTGCTACCCTTCAAAAGACCTTGACTATGTATCAGAATGGTCAAACAAATGGCAACTTCAAATCTCAACAAATAAATGCTCTGTCTTACATATTGGCAAAAAATCAGAAAATAAAATACAAGCTGAATAGTCAAGACCTTGTTGATGATCCAAACTCTGTCAAGGATCTTGCTCATAAGCTACTAGAGCCCACTGTAACTACATAGCCAAAAGCATTAAGAGTTGTTAACCTATCACATAGCTTTTCTCTGGTAATATACACTACTAACTAGAGCATACAAAACATTTGCTAGACCAATTCTCGAATACAGCTCATCAGTCTGAAACCTACATTATGTATCTGATATTAACACAGTTGAGAAAGTCCAGAAATATTTCACAAGAAGAGTTCTCCACTCCTCTACTCATTACCTTATGCCACCAGACTTGAAATTCTAGACCTAGAAAACCTAGAACTATGCCGCCTTCAGTCCGATCTTAGTATATAAAATCATACATTGCAATGTCCTACCTGTCAATGAACATTTCAGCTTCAACCATAACAATACAAGAACACACAATAGATACAAACTCAAGGTTAACCGCACCAAACTTGATTTGCAGGAAATACGACTTCAGCAACAGAGTGGTCAATGTCTGGAATACTCTACCTGATTCTGTGGTTTCTTCCCCAAACCCCAAAAACTTTAACCTTAGACTGCCTACTATTGACCTCACCCCTTTCCTAAGAGGTCTGTGAGGCGTGCATCGCCAACGTGCCATCCCTGTCCTATTGTTTCTTTTTTATTTTATTTTTCTTATATGTATCCATTCCATGCATTCATATGTTTATACTTATACCTATTATCTTGTAAGCGATTGACAAATCAAATAAATAAAATAAAAACATGCAAAGAAGTATTTCTGCATAGCATAAATTTTCATGATGTTTCAGGGCTTGTTCTTCTTTTTTCCAAGCCTACTCATTAAACCTGGGTAAAATGCAATGAAACAGGGAGGGGAAGATGTACATGCTAGCATGTGTGCACACATGTAAAATGCTGGTCTAGAAAAAGCCCTAGCACATTGGATCTCTGAATCTCTTTGGGCATGAAAGAGAGTTGAGGGAGATAGACAAACTGAGAGAGTGATAAAGCAGGGAATAGTGCAATAAACAGTCAAGGAACAGTTGTTTTTCATCAAAGAATAAGGTTCCCCCCCCCCCAATCCTCATCTTTTGCTTGGGTCTTCAGATCCTCTCTGTAAATCAGACTTCAGGCATATCACTTCTTGGAAGTACATTTAGTCTGAACAATTTATCTGATAGAAAAATCAGTGGAATGACTTGCCTCCAGAGTTTGTGAGGTTTTCAAAAAGAGATTGGAAAAACCATTTGTCTGAACTATGGCACATAGCACATTGGTTAGAGTGCTGTACTGCAGGCCACATCTGCTGACTATCAGCTGCCTACGATTTGGCAGTTCAAATCCCACCAGGCTCAAGGTTGACTCAGCCTTCTATCTTTCTGAGGTAGGTAAAATGGGGATCCAGATTGTTGGGGGCAATATGCTGACTCTGTAAAACTGCTTAGAGAGGGCTGTAAAGCACTGTGAAGCGGTATATAAGTCTAAATGCTATTGCTGTTGGTATTATAGGGGTTCCTGCTTGAGGAGGGGGTTGGATTAAAAGACCTCCAAGGTCTAACTCTGTTATTCTGTTATTTTTTAGGTGGGAAAGACCTGTGCATACATTAGCTTCCTATTAAACTTATTATTGCTCCTACTATCATGGGATCTAGTGAACTAACAGTCAGCACTAATTTGGCTGATATTTCACTAGGTAGGGGTTAAGGGAACTCAAGAGCAGTTGAATTTAGTCTGCTTGTGACAAGGTAGAGACTACTAGGCTGATTCCTCTGTAGACTCAGCCTCCCAGGCTCTGCTATTTGTTTTCCTACATCATTCCTGGGACAGATTTTAAAAAACAAGCCAAATGAAAGTTGATGAGAGAGAACATCTTTACAGGATAATGGGCATTCTAGTTCAAATGCACCACCCAGGATTTAAAGGGAGCTATTGATACAACAGCAATCTTATAAAAAGAGCACCTAAGAAAGCAAATTGCTCTCATGACTATATTGAAGTGAAATTGACTACTTTTTAAACTATATCTTTATATAATTAAAAATTGCAACAAGCATCTAAAATCTCACATTACTTTTTAAAAGTCCTAGCTGATATTAATGGGCTTCTCTTCAATTATTCTACAGTATTAGTTTACTTGCTAACACCATCCTCTTTTAATGACCCCATAATTCCTTGCAGAGTGGAGCCTGGGAAACTGAATGGATCTGAGTGTTTACTGGTCTGTCGCCAATGGGAAGTTTTGTTCAGCAGATATATTCTCAGTGTGGCCAGGGAGAGAAATATCTGCCTCAACCTATGATCAAACTCACAGCCTCCTGATTGTGAGGCAACAGTGCCACCTCTAGGTCATTATGCCACTCTTATTAGCTTACTTGCTATATATAATGTTATAAAATCTTCATGAAGAGTTTAACTTCCCAAAGGAAAAAGTCATAAAGCAATCTACATTTACAATTGATATTTGAGATTTCAGTAATATATTCATAAAGCATACAAATATTTTTTTTAATTACATTTATATGCTGCCCTTCTCCGATCAGACTGGCTTACAATTTTGGAGCACAACCCAATGCGCTCAGCAATAGCCTTCATTCCATTGTATATGCCTGCTTATTACTAAGCGGCATTTTTACAAGGTCAGCTAATTGCCACCAACAATCTTGGGTCCTCAATTTACCTACCCCGAGAGGATGGAAGGCTGAGTCAACCTTGAGCCTGGTGGGATTTGAGCCTGCAATAATTACAGGCAGCTGGAACTTAAGAGCAGGCATTTAACAGCCTGAGCCACCAAGGACAGCTTGATCCAGTTTGTTAAGCATACTGTCTATTCTTTTTGAATTTCATTAACCTTTTGTACCTTTGCAGTATTCATAACTTTCTAATGCATACTCAGAGGGAAGTGCAACATTTTATATTCTGCACAGAACAACACTTTGGTCTAAGGCTAGGTAAAGATGTTTCATTCAAAAAATACAGCTTGCGAGAATGGTAAATCCATTCATGGAATTCTCTCCCCTGTGAGATGTAATGCAAGAGGAAAACAGCAAAGACAAAAGTAAATACAGTCTCTTATAATAGCTTTATAGAAACTCTTATTTTGTAACAATCCTATTTACTTGCTTTTAAATCCATAGTTTCTGTTTATGCAATTGTACATTTTAACATTTTAAATATACTATTAAGTGGCCCTGAGGGTTTTTATATTGCCATCAGAGTACAAATGAAGAACAATATTAACCAATTCTAATTTTTTGTTAAATTTGAACAAAAATATTTCTATAGCTTTCCACAAGTGTCCAAAGCATTCACATGGATCTAAATACAGATCTCAGTGGAATTATTGCCTCCAGAGATTGTGGGTACCCCATTACTAGAGGTTTTCAAGAAGAGATTAGATAATCATCTGTATGGAGTGGTATAGTGTAGTGTCCTACCTGAGGACAGGATAGATTAGAAAACCCCCAAGGTCACTTCCAACTCTGTTATTCTATCATTGTTCTGCTATTCTGTAAGGTTGGAATTTGGGTGTGGGTGTGCAACCCAAATGATGTACTTCAACAGTGAAGAAATTGCTGTGCCTTCAAGTAATATCCCACAAATCTTGTCTTTCCTAAATAGGTGTTGCAGTGAAGAAAACATTCAAATATCACCGATTATTTTTCCTGACCTGATGCCTGTTTAAAAGTGTTGAGACTGTAATTCCTTGAATTTGGCACCTGGGCAATCTGAGAGTTGTAGACCCAGATTATTAGCAGAGCACAAGGTTAGAGAAGCTTCGAAGCTTCTCAACCTTAGTAACTTTTCAAATGTTGGACTTCAATTCCCAGAATTCCCTGGCTAGCTGCCAAGTTGAGAAGCACTGTCTTACTGGTTTCCAGTATCACTTGCTCTGCATTAAGCTTTTTGTGGGCCAATGGGGATGGCAGGAAAAGCATTCAAAGCAGCAAAAAAGGATTTTGTCTGCCAGAATGAAACACTGGGCTTCACCCAAATCGTCCTCTTAATCAAGGTGCAGGAAGTAACAGTGCATAGAAGTGCATAGAATAACAGAGTTGGAAGGGACCTTGTAAATCATCTAGTCCAACCCGCCACCCCACCCCACGCCGCCACCAAAACAGACTCTACACCATTTTTGACAGATGGCAGTTCAGTCTCTTCTTGAAAGCTTCAAGGCAGCTTCAAGGTGGAGCTCTCGCCTCACAATCAGGAGGCTGTGAGTTTCGGTCCTACTACCAATTTGCTTTGACTGTTAATAGGTCAATTAGACCTATTTAGGTCTAATTGAGAGTTAAAGCTTGCAGTAAGTCTTTATATTCATTTAAACTGTCTGGCTTTTCTGTTTTTTTCCTGGTGCTTGACGTTAATCTGAACTACTTATTTCACCAGAATGTTCAAGGACTCTGGAATACCTAAGCTTCAGATCCCGGAGGTGCGGCAACAGCAAACGAGCCAGACCTCTGCTACCTTTTATATATAGCAGGCGTCCCCAGACTTGGCAACTTTAAGACTTGTGGAATTCAACTCCCAGAATTCTCCAGCCAGCATGGAGACCTCTGATATATAGTGTTGAACTGCAAAGAGCCAATTTTATATTCCACCTTGGCCATGGAATTTAGTTGATACTTTAGGTCCTTGTACTGGTTTCATATATCTGAAGTACAGCTATATATGTTTCAATGAACCACTGGATTATTTTACTTAGAACCATGCACCCTTTGGATAAAAATTACACAAATTCTTTGTGAACAGCATGCCTTACTTTTTATTTTCTGAATATTTTTTGTATTTTTTTAAAATTACATTTATATGCCGCCCTTCTCCGGAGACTCAGCGCAGCTTACAATTTTTGGGATACAACCCAATGCGCTCAGCAATAGCCTTCATTCCATTGTATATGCCTGCTTATTACTAAGCGGCATTTTTACAAAGTCAGCTTATTGCCCCCAACAATCCTGGGTCCTCAATTTACCTACCCCAAGAGGATGGAAGGCTGAGTCAACCTTGGGCCTGGTGGGATTCGAGCCTGCAGTAATTGGAGGCAGCTGGAACTTAAGTGCTAGGCATTTAACAGCCTGCACCACCAAGGCCCTTGAACATGCTCTGCAGAAAAATAGCAGGTACCTCATTGCCATGCAATGAAATTACTGAAAGAACAAACAACACAGACCAAATCATGCACAGACCAAATCAATGCAGCCCGAGTCAGGGCCGTGGTTGGGGGGTGCATGGGGGGTGTGGTGGGACTCCGGGCAGAATAGTGGGGGCTTCGATTCCCAGGGTGGTTGGAATGGGTAGGAGCCGACGAGGAGGGGGGCCGCATCATGTTAGGGGAGCGCATCCCCGCTGCATCCGAGCCGTGGCGCGCTCCGACCCCTCGGCCTCTTCTCTATCCCTGGGGGTTTTGCGATCCAGAACCCCTGGGCTCAGGCTGGTGTATTTTAATGCCAGGTCCGTGGTGAATAAGGCACCTCTCCTCCGGGAAGTCATTGAGGAGGAGGCCGCGGACCTGGCCTGCATCACTGAGACCTGGCTGGGGCCGGAAGGTGGAGTCCCTCTGGTTGATATATGCCCCCCAGGTTTCTGGGTTATGCACCAGCCTCGACCCCAGGGAAGGGGTGGAGGGGTGGCTGTTGTTATTCGGGAAACCCTGCTTCCAAGGGAGGTCCCTGCTCCGGAGATAGGCGGGTGTGAGTCCCTCCTCTTGAGGTTTGGGCCTAGTGGTCGGATGGGCATGCTGCTTACATACCTGTCCCCCAGCTGTGTATCAGCCGCCCTGCCTGGGCTGCTTGATGCCGTCTCGGGGGTGGCGGTGGAGTTCCCAGAGCTTATAGTTCTGAGTGACTTCAACCTGCCCTGCTTGAGGGCGGCGTTGGGGTTGGCCCAGGAATTTATGGCCTCCGTGGAGTCCATGGGTCTGACCCAGTTAATAGATGGCCCGACTCACGAGGGGGGCAATATGCTCGACCTGGTTTTTGTCTCGGAGCGGTGGCATAGTGGCCTGGGGGATGGTGTTACAGCAATCCACCCTGTTCCATGGTCAGACCACTATCTCCTACAGCTGGTCTTCCATCAAGCTGCCCCACACCGCTGGGATGAGGAGCCACTTAGATGGTTCCGTCCCAGGCTCCTGATGGACCCTGAGAGGTTCCAGGCAGAACTGGGGTTTTTTCCTGCATCCCTCACCCACAGCCCTGCTGAGGTCCTTGCGGCTGCCTGGCACCAGTCAGCCGTGGGGGCTCTTGACAGGGTTGTCCCCATGCGTCCCCTTACTCGGCGCAGATCCCGGTCAGCTCCCTGGTACACCGAGGAGCTCTGGGAGATGAAGTGTCGTAGAAGGGGACTAGAGAGTAGGTGGAGGGCGACCCACTCCGGATCCGACCGAGCCCAGTTGAGAGCCCATATTAGGACTTACCTGGTAGCTGTGGGGGCAGCAAGGTCTTACTTCTCCGCCCTGATAGCATCCACAGATAACTGCCCAGCCGCCCTGTTTGGGGTTGCCCATTCCCTCTTACAGTTGGGGGAGGTGGCGGACCCTCTGCGGGGCAGAGCTGAGGAATTTGGTTTGTATCTGCAGGATAAAATTGCTCGGATCCGGGAAGGGTTGCACTCGGACTTGCAGTGGTCTGAGGAAGGGGAGGCGAGCGGTCTGGCCAATGTAATCTGGACTGAGTTCGATCCTGTTTCTGAGGATGAAGTGGACAGGATCATGCGGCGGCTGAGTTCCACCACGTTTATTGGACCCGTGCCCTTCCTGGTTGGTTTATACCTCCAGGGAGGTCACATGTGGCTGGCTCCGGGCAGTGGTCAATGCTTCATTGAGGGAGGGGCTGTTCCCTGCCGCCTTGAAAGAGGCGGTGGTGAGGCCCCTTCTGAAGAAGCCTGCCCTGGACACAGCCATGTTGAACAACTTTTGTCCGGTCTCCAAACTTTGCTTTTTAGCTAAGGTTGTTGAGAGTGTGGTGGTGCAGCAATTGCCACTTTTCCTGGAGGAAGCGGACTACCTGGATCCATACCAATCGGGCTTCCGACCCGGGTACAGCACAGAGACAGCATTGGTCGCGCTGATTGATGATCTCTCTAGGGCTCGGGACAGGGGTTTTTCCTCTGTCCTAGTCCTGTTAGATCTCTCAGCGGCTTTTGATACCATCGACCATGGTATCCTGTTGCGGTCTCTCGGGGGGCTGGGAGTGGGAGGCACTGTTTACAGTGGTTCTCCTCCTACCTCTCGGGCTTCGCAAACAGTGTTGGCAGGGGGCAGAGGTCGACTCGAGGTCTCTCACTTGTGGGGTACCCCAGGGTCGGTCCTCTTGCCTCTCTTGTTCAACATTTATATGAAGCCGCTGGGTGAGATCATCCGTGGTTTTGGGTGAGCTATCATCAGTACGCTGATGATACGCAGTTATACATCTCCACCCCGGACCACATCAGTGATGCTCTCTCCGTGATGTCCCATTGTTTGGAAGCGGTGCGGATCTGGATGGACAGGAACATGCTTCGACTCAACCCAACCAAGACAGAGTGGTTGTGCATACCGACATCTCGGTCCAGTTTGGAGGTTCCATCTTTGGTCATGGGGGAGGAGGTGTCACGGAATCTGGGGGTCCTCCTGGATTCATGGCTCAAGTTGGAGGAGCAGGTGGGAGCCGTGGCCAGGGGAGCCTTTGCCCAGGTCCGGCTGGTTCGCCAGTTGTGCCCATATCTGGACCGAGATGCCCTGTGCACGATCACTCGGGCGCTCGTTCTCTCCCGACTCGACTACTGTAATGCTCTCTATTTAGGACTGCCCTTGCATACCACTCGGAGGCTTCAGCTGGTGCAGAATCGCGGCGTGGGTAGTGATGGGAGCTCCTGATACTCCCATATTACACCCCTCCTGCGCGGCCTGCATTGGCTTCCGGTTGCCCTCCAGGTGAGATTCAAGGTCTTGGTGTTAACATTCAAAGTCCTACATGGCATGGGTCCAGGATATCTACGAGAACGACTCCTCCCAGCATCAAATACCAACCACCCTGTACGGGCACACAGATGGGGTCTCCTCAGGGTGCCGTCCGCGACTCAATGTCGCCTGGCGGTGACCCGGGGGAGGGCCTACTCTGCGGTGGCCCCCACTTTATGGAATCTTCTTCCGCCGGAGCTCAGGCTGGCTCCCAATCTCCGCACCTTCTGCCACAAGTTAAAAACCTGGCTGTTTTTACAATCTGGGCTGTGCTGACTCTTTGGGGTTTGTTTATTTTGGGGTTTTAATTCTAATTTGGCTTACATCTGTTTAATATATTTTTAGGTAATTTATTGTTATTATTGTATTTTAGCTGTGAGCCGCCCGAGTCCTTTCGGAGAGGGGGCGGCATATAAATCGAATTAATAAATAAATAAATCATGAAAAATAGATATAATTGTGGCAGAAGATCTTTCCATTTATTATGTAAAGTACAAAATGGACTAATTCCTCCCCACTAATGATCCAGTTCCTCAGTTTTTACCTCATCCACTAACCCCCAATTCAAGCAATCAAAAAGCTTCATCCCTTTTTCCCTGGAATATTACTTTGTTTCTTGTGCTTCTTTTCAGTTGTATCACAAATGAAATGTCATTTGTTCTAGCTTTGGCATTCAGAATCAGTCCTCCTCCTCAAAAATAGCTACTGCATAATGTCCAGCTGGAATGTACACAGCAGTTTCCACCTCTCCTCCACCCTTGCTTTGTTTCTGGAAATGGATCTCCAGAGCTTCACACATCAGTTCCCTCCCTAAGACATCTGGAATCTCTGTCAGCAGGACAGTACGAGCGCAGTACGAGCGCAGACGGAAGGACAGAGCTGAGATGGAGAAAAAATTGGAGACTGGTGAACAAATGCCACAGTTGAAAATAAATGTAAAGCCAAGAACAAGTTGTTAAAACAAAAAACAAGATTCAAGAGATCTTGGTTTACAGATCGGATCCTTTAAATTGGCAGGTTTGACATGGGAGGGTTGAATATCCAATTTATATGTATGACAGGCCCATTCTACAGTAATTTTAATGGATGACAAAAACTCTTTTAAATTCTTCAACTGGTACCAAGATGCAAAGGTACCCATCACATTTGTATTACATAATTGAATGTACAGGTGAAACTCGAAAAATTAGAATATCATGCAAAAGTTCATTTATTTCAGTAATGCAACTTAAAAGGTGAAACTAATATATGAGATAGACTCATTACAAGCCGTTATTTGCCATAATTGTGGTGATTATGGCTTATAGCTCATGAAAACCCCAAATCCACAATCTCAGAAAATTAGAATATTGTGAAAAGGTTCAATATTCTAGGCTCAAAGTGTCCCTCTCTAATTAGCTAATTGAGCCATAACACCTGCAAAGGGTTCCTGAGCCTTTGAATGGTCTCTCAGTCTGGTTCAGTAGGAATCACAATCATGGGAAAGACTGCTGACCTGACAGTTGTGCAGAAAACCATCATTGACACCCTCCATAAGGAGGGAAAGCCTCAAAAGGTAATTGCAAAAGAAGTTGGATGTTGTCAAAGTGCTGTATCAAAGCACATTAGTAGAAAGTTATGTGGAAGGGAAAAGTGTGGAAGAAAAAGGTGCACAAGCAGCAAGGATGACCGCAGCCTGGAGAGGATTGTCAGGAAAAGGCCATTCAAAAGTGTTGGGGACTTTCACAAGGAGTGGACTGAGGCTGGAGTCAGTGCATCAAGAGCCACCACACACAGACGGATCCTGGACATGGGCTTCAAATGTCGTCAGAAGCGTCTTACCTGGGCTAAAGAAAACAGACCTGGTCTGTTGCTCAGTGGTCCAAAGTCCTCTTTTCTGATGAGAGCAACTTTTGCATCTCATTTGGAAACCAAGGACCCAGAGTCTGGAGGAAGAATGGAGAGGCACACACTGCAAGATGCTTGAAGTCCATTGTGAAGTTTCCACAGTCTGTGTTGATTTGGGGAGCCATGTCATCTGCTGATGTTGGTCCACTGTGCTTCATTAAGTCCAGGGTCAATGCAGCCATCTACCAGGAGATTTTGGAGCACTTCATGCTTCCTTCTGCAGACGAGCTTTATGGGGATGCTGACTTCATTTTCCAGCAGGACTTGGCACCTGCCCACACTGCCAAAAGCACCAAAACCTGGTGCAATGACCGTGGAATTATTGTGCTTGATTGGCCAGCAAACTCGCCTGACGTGAACCCCATAGAGAATCTATGGGGCATTGCCAAGAGAAAGATGAGAGACATGAGACCGAACAATGCAGAAGAGCTGAAGGCCGCTATTGAAGCATCCTGGTCTTCCATAACACCTCAGCAGTGCCACAGGCTGATAGCTTCCATGCCACACCGCATTGAGGCAGTAATTGCTGCAAAAGGGGCCCAAACCAAGTACTGAGTACATATGCATGCTTATACTTTTCAGAGGTCCGATATTGTTCTATGTACATTCCTTGTTTTATTGATTGCATGTAATATTCTAATTTTCTGAGATTGTGGATTTGGGATTTTCATGAGCTGTAAGCCATAATCATCATAATTATGACATATCACGGCTTGAACTATCTTGTTTTGCATGTAATGAGTCTATATTAGTTTCACCTTTTAAGTTGCATTACTGAAATAAATGAACTTTTGCATGATATTCTAATTTTTTGAGTTTCACCTGTATGGGTGTTATGGAATCACTTTTGCTCAACTTTTGAAAAGAGTTTTAAGCTGAGCTAAAGGAAAACTTTTCTCTCTCCTTTATATACCATTTTTCTATGGAATTATAGGTGCTATAATGGATCAGAATTTTGGCATTGAGAAGGAAGATCTCTCTCAAATTAGGGCCAGAGCTGGCTATTGTTTAGGGCAGAGCCTCTCTAAGAATAGTGTCTGTCTCTGTGTCAAGAACTGCATGTATAAAAGAGCACAGTGTGAAGTTGCACTTGCTTTCTTGTAGCTTTTGATCCAAAGACACTCAAGCCCCAAAATCTTGTGATATGGCTCCCAGAAATCTCCAAACACTTAATGCCAAATTTTAATTTTTATAATGGGAGAGAAAAAAAAATTAAATATATCACTGGCAAATTCATGTGAACGATATTTTGAATTAAAGTTAATGTAAATGAAATGAAATTTCCTTCTGCCCCACTCATTACTTTTAGAAAACAGCCATTCCCATTGCTGTAGTCTTTGGATGGGGAGCATAGTTTGCTTAAGGAGAGAGGAGAAAGCAGTGTGTCTCTGTCCATGTTTTCCCCTCACCTCTAACTCTGCAACTTCCCCATTGAAGCAATGTGAAGCCTTGACCTGATGAGTCTCCTTTCCAAGCGATACCTGGAACAGCCCCTTTTCAACAATCTGTTGAGCTACTGTAAGGGAGGAAAAAGCCTGTGTTTGAAATCTGTAACAGAGACCAGTTCCCCACATATCTGTACTGGTGCAAGACAAAGCATGTTCTACCAAAGCACAATGTTGCTGGGTTTATTTCAGTTTTGTGCCCAACTCTTTCCACTAAGAAGACAAATAAATATGCCTTCATGGAGAAGTAAAGCAAAAAGAAAAATGGAAAAACATGCTAAAAAAAATCAAACATTTATGGGATATTCAACAAAAATGCTGAAACATTACAAACACTATAACGTTCTAAAACAATTTGATAAAATTAGAAATATTCCAGTTCACCTATCTTATAAAGAAAATAAATAACCAAATAGACTTTTAAAGGTGTTGAAGTTAAGAGACATTGAATAAGGTATTGATGGAGTGTAGAGAGCAAGGAAAAAGATAATCAATAAAATACAAGGAATCAGATTTATAGTGATAAAATGGAAGTCATTCTCATACAAACTGCAGAACTACAGATAGTCCTTGTTTAGCAACTGTCTTGTTTAGTGACCATTCAAAATTACTATGGTGAGGAAAAAGCAATTTTATCACCAGTTCCCGCATTTAAAACCCATTAAGGTGTGAAAGGAAAAGGAAAGCTCATGAAGGTGTGTAAAGAAAAGGAAAAATAATAAGCACAGTGGTGGCTTCTCTTAACAAACAAGCTGCCAATGATCACTAAACAAGGACTATGTGTAATTGCTATAGGCAGTGTATGAGAGTTCATGAATTGGAATAGACATGGTAACAGGTGAGCCAATGGGAACTCTTTGGTGACTAAGAAAAAGCACCTGTTGTGAGCTAGACGGCTTGAAGCCTGGGCATGGCTTAGAGTACTGGTAGAGTACTAGAGTAAGAGTTAGTTTGTCCTTGGATCTTTGCTTCTGTGTTTATATTGCTTCTGTAATTATGACTTCTGGATTCTGAGTTCTGGTTCTGGGTATTATATACATGCATCATACTTTATATTATTGTATATAAACAAGTTTCTTCTATAAATAAATCCTGCTGAATTATTTACTTGTGTGCTGGTTGGATTGCTACAAACTCTATAGCAGGGGCTATAGTACCAGTGGTTGTTTAAAAAAGGGTTGTGATAGGAATCTATTGATAGCTCAAGACTCCAAAGCTTGAAAATTTCTAGTTCCACGTGCTAACCATGAGTGGATGGCTGCTCTTACAATTCTCAACTTGCCCTTCTGTGCTTCAATGGAAGTATCTTAGGGTGAATATGGAATCACAAATCCAAGAGATGATATAATCATGAGACTCTTGTGGAAGGAGACTCTCGTGCTACCCCCCCCCCAAGATACACAAGGCACACTCTCTCTTTTATCACATTTTCTCCTACCTCCATCATCTACAAAAGTCAGCACTACATCATTGGAATTTGGGAGCTGTTCCAGATGATCCACCTCACCCCCTTGGTTCTTCCGTTTGCAGAAAAATAGGACTAGCTTGTCACAGAGCTGTTCCTTGGGTAAAGAGAAAGCAGACAACCCAGATAACAGCACTTGCTGGGAACTCTGCTTCAGGGACATCTGTTGGAATCAGAAGGGGTAAAGTCTTGAGAAAGTAGAATTGAACAATACTATAGTATAGCATTATTATTATTGTTGTTGTTGTTGTTGTTATTATTATTATTATTATTATTATTATCTCTTTTATTCATTAACTCTGAACATTTAAAAATGTATCACAAATATAACTGCCTGGTGTTAATAGTTGATACGGGTTACTGCCAGCATCCTAGGTATCAACCAAGTATTTTCTTAAGATGTACGATGATCCCAGTAGCAGAGTTTTTTGCAGTTCTGCTGGTGTTACTGTAGGAAGCTGCAATTTCTTAATATATTTTATAAAATTCTTGGACATGGTACAAAGTGCCCCAATGTATCACTGTTACATGCTTCACCCATAACTCTGTAGTTTTGATGGCCAGGTCATGGATGATGATGATGATGATGATGATGATGATGATTATTATTATTATTATTATTTACTTTATTCATTAAACATGAAACATGTTGTTGTTATTTGCATAGTCAACCAGATGTTCAGACTAGATTTAACATTTTTGTCTATCTATCAAGTTTTTTCCAAGGACTTTGGAAGCTGTTCCTAGTAAAGCTGCATTTCACAATTGACTGATGACGAATTTGTCAATGCCGATTGTGTTCAAGTGGTGCTTCAGTTGTTTTGGGATCGCACCCAAGGCTCTTATTACTATTGGGTACTATCTTTGCTTGCTTTTGTCACAGTCGTTCTATTTGTATCTTTTCCAGTTCTTTCTCTTCTCTTCTGCTGCCTCCAGGTACTGCAAAGTCCACAATCCAGACTTTGTTATCTTAAGTCCAGGGTATTATGTGGCAGGAGATTGTCTGTTTGAATTCTAAAGTCCCAGAGCAATTTAGCTTCTTTATTTTTTATGACTCTCTATTTTATGGTCCCATCAATTCTTGCTTGCAAGCAAATGATATTACTTGCAGATCTTCCAATGCACCATTGTCATGCTATTGCTTGTAGTCATTCTGGGCAATTTTCTTGCAGCAACTTATCAGATGGTCCACTTTTTCCTCAGCTTCTTTGCATAGGTGGCACTTACTGTCTTTTGCTATCTTTTCACTTTGTATGCATCTATTTTAAGGCTTATGCAGCCAGAATCAGTCCCTTGGTCTCTTTCTTCAACTTTCTGCTCTTAGCCATCACCAGGTGGGCAACCTCAGGTGAAACAGCAGATGCAGAAAAAAAAAGGAAAGAATGGATTTTCAGTGGCTGGACCATGACTTTAGTGCTCAGTGCCTTGACTTTCTCCTTAAGTAATTAATGGAAAATATCACCAAAAATTAAAATTCAAACAAGTTATGCAAGTGATAAAGTATATAACTTTGCAGTTTGAAAATGCAAGGGGAATGTTTTTGCTTTATTTTAATTTGAACTGCTACATTACTTTTTTTTCAAACTCCTACATCTCATGATTAGATATGCCAACATTCCCTCTTCAACTCACTTATTAAGGGACTGAAACAATAAAATAGACCGATTGAGATATCTTTAATTACAGATTTAGGTAGATTGGATGAGAAGACAATGAGTAGGGAATATTACTTGCAGTTAGAGTCCCTTTCTATAATAGATCCTCCAATGCATGCATTTCTCCACAGTCAAGGGCTACAGAACTCACCTTTAAGAATGAGGGCAGCAACAATGTCACAGCTTCAGCCTTCACATGCATGTAGCTGGATTCATCTAGCTGAATACAATGCTGTCTTATTTGGATGATCCTCCTGGCAACTGATGGAGAAAAGTCAGGGATGAGACATATTCAAAGCAAACCAGTCTTTTCTATCTGCAACTCTTGTGTCAGTTCAACAATCCCTACCTACCATAATTTTTTCATTCAGAATTTTTGGACCATCTCATTATTTGAATGAGCGTGCAGGATTTGGGGTTCTTTACCAATGACTTCAATACATGATGGAGTGAAAAAAAATCAATTTCTAAAAAGGTATATAATGGTAGTGCCAAAAATACAAAAGGGAGGGTTCATGAAGTTGGAATTTGTGCTTTAAATGCATTTTCTTTTGTTGATTTTTTAAAAAATCTTTGGAAAATATCTGTGCAAGATCAAGCAGTTGTGCCCAGGACCTGTAAAGGGGTCACTGTCTTGATCAAAATTTCCCTCCCAAATTCTCTAATTGAACTCAGTCTTAGTTCTTACTGAAATGTACAGATTGTTTCCATATTTTAGGCAAGATCATTTCCTCTGAATAGAAAATAAGTTGCTTGAATGAAAGACTACAATGTGTCTTTTCTACAAGTAGGAGAGCTTTTCTTCTTATTATTATTATTTGTTTTGGTATAGAGAAATGTCACCAATTAAGACATTGGTTAAAATGATACAGATCAGATTAAGAGAGCTGACTATTAAAATCCATGTGATACTTCCCTTTCATTTCTTCTGCTTAATATTTTTCTCCAAATTTAAAGAAATGAGCTTTACTACTTAAGACTAAATAAAGACCCCCATGGAAAAGTAAGCCTGAACTAATACCTTAACTGATTTGAAGTCAATATAAATCATGTTATTCTTACAGCATTTTGATTTTTTCTCCCTCCAAATAAGTTCATATTCTTTACTTCCACTATGATTTACAATTACTGGCCATCATGCTGAGAACGAGAATGTCACATTTGAATTGGTTGTTCCTACCTTCAGGATCCTCAAAAGTGATGAGAGCTGATCCCCCAAGTACAGGGTATCGGATCTGGGGCAAGAAAGTCAGCATTTCTGGAAAGTTCTCCATCTCTCCCTCTTCCACATGACCTTTAAACACCATTTCTCTGTCAGGAAGAGCAGCTGGCACCTGGGTAATGCAAAGTTATATACATTGAACAGAGAATAGCACTATACCACATATAGCAAGTATAGAAGAGAAAATTTGTAATTATTTGTAGATGCACTGTGTGTGTGGGGGGAGAGATGAAATTTACAGATGTATCTCTCAAAGTTCAACCATGGTGGTCAATGTATATTTAATGTTGATTCTATTTATGTTGTGTACATTTTTATTATTACTTTCTTTTTTGTCTTGTCTGTAGTTTTTGTCTTTCTTTTTATTGTCTTTGTAATTGTTTATTTTATATGTAACATCTTATCTTTGAGATAAATAAATAAAATTAATAGGAAAAGAAAAAAAAGAAAACTATGTGGTTTTGAGAATTACTCCAAATGAAGAAATCTGAAAAAGAAGTCTGGCTGAGGTATTGAATAATTTGTATAGTTCTGAGCCAATGCTTGTCTATAGGAATATAAATAAAATAATATGGTTTTGCAGAGCCATCTTTTTAAAAAATATTTAAAGCTATTTGTCCTGATACCTGAAGAATTTCCTCCTGGGCTGCATTGAGCTGCTCCAGATGATTCAATTCATTTTCCAATGCCTGTTTTTCTTGTATTAGCTGGTTTAAATCCTTCTTTTCCAACTGCAGCCTTTTCTGCAGAGAAGAAGGTAGGTCAGCATATCTGAACAAGTGGCATTTCCTTACCATTGAATGGCAGTCCAACGATGCATTACTGTTTTCTCTGAGAAAACAGATTACTGTCTATCAACTCTAGATAGCTACAGAAGAAACCATCTCCAGGGTATCATCCTGTGACAAGAGGCCTGAGGTTAGGGAATCTGGCAGGAACAATTCTGGGAAAAACAGAATGTGGGAAACAGTTGTGTATTTGCCTCATACTCTGAAGTACAAATTAACCAAATACATTTTAGTTAAGTGTATTTTGCAAATTTAATTGTGTCCTTTATTGGCTTATTGAGTCCTTTGAACCTGAAAAACTGGGTTGAACAAGCCATGATTAAACTCAGGTGAGTGATTAAACACAGGCTGACACAAGTTATTCAGAATATGAGGTTGATCAAGCTTTTCTGCTATTAAACAGATGGTGGCACATCTTCCTTGTTACAGGGCTGCATGGTTTCATTTCTACATTAGAAATTGTGACTTCTAATATATTCCAACTGGAATGTCTAATTGCCAGAAGTGACATGATATGCACAGTTCATCTTATTTTATTTTACCCAAATGTCTGCAAGCAAGCTTGCAATGTGCAATGGCAATAACTGGGAAAAATTCTAATTTGGGCCAAAGTTCTTAAGAAAAATTCTACAGATGAGAAAATCAAGGTCTTAGAAGTCTCCACTTCAAATTTATTCCTCCAGTGGCTGCAAGAACAAAGAAAATATGTAAAATAGGCAACAATGTAAGGCTTAACTGAAACACATACAAGTATATAACTTACAACATCCAACTTCTTTCAAGTATTGTCAAAATGTTTCTTTCAATTTAAAAACACACAGAGTCTATTTTTAAAATGTGGCACATTACAGCTACTGTAGTGGGCCTCATTGTCATTTCCTGGAGATTTCTGTAGGCAATCAGAAGTAATATAATGATGCAGTCAACATATTCTTCCATTAAAAGTTTCTAAATCTAAATTCTAAAAATCTAAATTTACAGGAAGGTTATATGTAATTCTGGATTTAAAATGGTCAGACCTGGAATGTGGCTTCCTGGGTCTGGGCTTCATTTTCAGCTTCAAGAAGATTTTGACTGAGAAGCTGATATTCTTCTTGGAATTTGATCAAGTCCTGCTCACTTGCACTTGTGTTTGCCTTCAAGGATAAACAATCTCCTTCAAGAGCTTTCCATAGATCCTGAAGTTGAAAAGACAATCAAGGGCAATCAGAAATTTTCTTTTATTCTTAAATTGAGACAAAGTTAATTTAAATGGCAGGCTAAAGAGAATATATTAAGAACAACAATACCGTATGTTCCTGGTTCAACAACAGGAATTAATGATGGAATATTAATGATGGGGCATGTCTAGTGAACCTCAATTGTTAGCAAGCACTCAAATTTGACCTATACGTAGGAGTGTAGATTAGGTTTTCCAAGGAATGACTGAACACCCATATATTTTATTCGAATGACTTAAAGATAATTCTCTTTTCCAAATAAAATACCTGGCACTTCTTAATCTCATTTATGATTTGGACCTTTGTCACCTTCCAAGGTCCACTTGCAACAAAGCTGTCACTAGCCAAGTGGATGAAGGACTCCTGTGGATCAAAAGGTGCTTCACAGCCTTCTTCCTACAAAGGAAATATAAAGGTGACCACAAAGGAATGGGCAAGGGAGCTGAGGAGAAAGGAGCATTCCCCTCATGTGGAAGCGTAAGAAAATTTAAAAGAATGTAGAAAAAGCCTTCATTTGTAATAACATAAAGTGTAAGCATTCCATAAGCCAATTTCACTATGAATAAATTATAGTGAAGGCCCTTTCCATCTCTCATGGTCATAAAGGAAACAAACAAACAAACACAGAAAAACCCTAATTCTTTTTTTCAAGTGTAATCAATTACTGTTTTAAGGTAATTGTTCCCAACCACATCATCATTTACAGATTTTTTTGCAGATTTCCATATAAACCAGAATCCATAACATGAATGTCTTCCAAGGTTTTAACCTTATTAAATATCTGTAACTAATCAATCACTTGGCACTACCAAGTAATACTGGTTAGTGGTGCCAATTGATAGCAACTTCAGGAAAAATATGAATATAAGAAGCTGGAGAAGTAACAGGGCCTAAAGAGGGAATTAGAACGTATTTGGAAAGTAAAGACCAAAGTGGTACCAGAGCTGATAGGAGCACTCAAGGCTATGAATCCTGAGCTGGAATGGCTCCAATAAATCCCAGGAACAATATCAGAACTCTCTGTCCAGAAGAATACCATGCTAGGAACAATTAAGATACAATAATAGATATAGATAGATAGATAGATAGATAGATAGATAGATGATAGATAAGATAGATAGATAAGATAGGCAGGCAGACACATGATAGGTTGGTAGATAGTAAAAAGTTAGATAAGAATATCAATATAAATAGACATATAGGCTAATGCTAAACCATAACATGTGAATCATTTTAAGATAAATAAACACTGCCCTCTTCCTAGAAAAGCAGATGCTGCTCATATACATATGCACACACAAACACACAGACTGGCTCCTAAAATTTTCAGTAGTGCTTACTGTAGTTAAATTCATTGTGGTGATAGTCCTGAAAGAAAAAAAAAAGAAGGATGACATTTACAGTACATTTCATGGGGGACAATCTCAATTCATTCTGCAATTGTATACAACTTTTGCACAATTTAATCTGCTTCAAGAGATGATAAGAAATATAGTCTACGAACTAGAATCCCAATTTTTTAATCACTGGAAAACTTTCTGGTTATCAATATCCCTCCTCCTTTCCCCCAGTTTTTCAGTTTTAATAGGTCTATTCTATTGCGGCCCCTGACCTCTGGAATCAGCTTCCCCCGGGGCTCCGTCTGGCCCTGACCTCCAGCGCTTCCGCCGTGAATTGAAGACCTGGTTATTTAACCAAGCGGGCTGTGACCCTTTGGGGGATGGCTTTTATTATAGTTTTATCGTGTATTTGTGTAATTGTATCTTAATGGGGCTTGTTAGTTTAATTCTTTTTTAATTATTTATTGTTTTCTTGTTTTATTTGTGAGCCGAGTCTTGGAGATGGGGGCATACAAGTCTCATTAATAAATAAATAAATAAATAAAACTACAGTATTGTTTGAGTTCAGACATCATGCTAACTATAGTTTAACTATACATTGCTGACTAAATTGCAGACACAGTTGACTTGGCTTGCACTTTCCAGGAATTTAATGGGCATGCATTACAAATCTCTGGGACTAGATTCATGCAATAATTGGATGAACTAAACACATCTTTTTTTTCAATAGTTTTATTAACAATTTTATTATAGATAAAACTAATATAAAAACCCAGAACAAAAATACATTTTAAAACAGGAAAAAGCTGTGAGGAAAAAAAAGAACCCCCCCCCCAAGAAAACAGTAAGAAAAAGAATCTTCTCCCTGCATTCCTAGCAAATATTTATTTATTTATTTTTATTTAATTGGATTTATATGCCGCCCCATCTCCGGGGGGACTCGGGGCAGCTTACACAGAAATACATAAACAATAAATACATTTATCAATTATCTAATCCAATTATAATAAAATCTAATTAAAATACCTTTAAATTAAAATTCCCAACCCTGCTCAGTCCAGGCCGGCCTGCGCAAACAGCCAAGTCTTGAGATCACGGCGGAAGGAGCGCAGGTCCAGGGCCAAGCGCAGCTCTAGAGGTAGCTGATTCCAAAGGGTGGGTGCCCCCACAGAGAATGCCCTTCCCCAGGGGACCGCCAACGACATTGTCTGGCCGACGGCACCCCCCAGGAAGGCCTGCCTGTGGGAGCATTCCAGGCGATTGGACCTCAATGCTGGTAGGAGGCGCTCCTGCAAGTACCCCGGACCGGAGCCATGCAGGGCTTTATAGGTTAATACCAGGTCCAGCACCTTGAATCTTAAATGGAGGGCAACTGGCAACCAATGAAGATTGCGCAGGAGGGGTGTCACATGGGAGAATCGGGCCGCTCCCATCACCACCCGCGCGGCCGCATTTTGCACCAGTTGAAGCCTCCGCATAGTCCGTAAGGGCAGCCCCAGGTAGAGAGCATTGCAGTAGTCAAGATGGGAGGCAACGAGCGCATGAGTGACCATGCGTAGGGAATCTCGGTCCAAGTAGGGGCGCAACTGGTGCACCAGGAGAACCTGGGCAAAAGCCCCGCTGGCGATGGCTCCCACCTGCTCCTCCATACTGAGCCGTACATCCAGGAGGACACCTAAGTTGCTCACCCTATCCACAGGGGGCAACACCTCTCCCCCTATGGCCAAAGATGGAATTTCTTGAATCCGAGATGCCGGTATGCACAGCCACTCAGTCTTGTCTGGGTTGAGCCGGAGCCTGTTCCTCCCCATCCAGATCCGCACCGCCTCCAGGCACTGGGAGAGCACGAGGAAGGCATCACTGAGGTGGTCGGGGTGGAGATGTAAAGCTGGGTATCATCAGCATATTGATGATACCTCACCCCAAACCGGATGATCTCACCCAGCAGCTTCATGTAGATGTTGAACAGGAGGAGAAAGCACCGACCCTGAGGCACCCCACAAGTGAGGGTCCTCAGGGTCGATCTCTGCCCCCCTGTCAACACCAACTGCGTGCATCCTGAGAGGAAGGAAGAGAACCACCGTAAAACAGTGCCTCCCACTCCCAACTCCCGAAGACACCGCAATAAGATACCATGGTTGATGGTATCGAAAGCTGCTGAGAGATCTAATAGGACTAGGACAGAGCAATATTCCCTTTCCCGAGCGCTCCAGAGATCATCAAACAGCGCGACCAATGCCATCTTCATGCTATAACCAGGCCTGAAGCCCGATTGAAACGGATCTAGGTACTCGGATTCTTCCAGGAAAGCCGGAAGCTGTTGTGCCACCATGCTCTCAATAACCTTCACTAAAAAGCGAAGGTTGGAGACCAGACGGAAGTTGTTTAAATTGGCTGGGTCCAAGGTAGGCTTCTTAAGAAGGGGTCTCACCACTGCCTCTTTCAAGTTGGTAAGGAAAAACCCCTCCCGCAGTGAAGCGTTGGTAACTGCCTGGAGCCAGCCACACGTCTCCTCACGGGCAGCATAAACTAACCAGGAGGGACATGGGTCCAATAAACACGTGGAGGCACACAACCGCTGCATAATCCTGTCCACCGTATCTGAGGATACAGGGTCAAACTCCTCCCAGATGACATCGACAAGACTTGCCGTTGACTCCACATCCGACTCACGTCAGTTGGTGTCCAACCCGGTCCGGATCCGAGTGATCTTTTCCAACAGATGTTGACCAAACTCCTTGGCTCATCCCTGCAAAGGGTCTACCCCCACCTCCTGATTAAGGAGGGAGCGGGTGGCCCTAAACAGGGCGGCCCGGTGATTATCTGCGGATGCAATGAGAGTGGAGAAGTAGGATCTCTTCACCACTCTCATCGCTCCCAGGTAGGTCCTCGAAAAGGACCTCAACTGGGCTCGGTCGGATTAGGACTGGGAGGACCTCCAACTGCTCTCTAGGCCCCTCCTCCGACACTTCATTTCCTGTAGCTCCGTGGTAAACCAGGGGGCCAACCGGGATATGCGTCAGGTTAAGGGCCGCAGGGGGACAACCGGGTCGAGCGCCCCAGAGGCTGCCTGTTGCCAGGCTTCTGCTAGGGCCTCGGCCGAACTGTGGGCCAGGGAGGCAGGTAATGGTCCAAGCGCCATCTGGAACTGCTCAGGGCCCATCAGGCGCCTGGGGCAGAACCAAAATATATTCAACATTAACTGTTATCCTTTTTTAAAAATACAACCAAACATACTTTGATTTTATACCTCACCCCATTTTCTATTACCTCATCTCTCCAACTCTCCTTATCAGCAAAGATCCAGTAAAAATTAACAAAAATAACTAACAATACATAAGTACATAATCTCCTTTTCCATTATATTGCTGGCAAGGGAGATACTATAATTATGAAACAATCATATTTGATATTTCAAGTGTTACATGAATGCAACTTTTGGCAACTCCAATTGTCTTTAAAAAAACAGTGAACACTTATAACAAGATTGCCAGACTGCCTCCACCCTACTGACCTTCCGCAAAGCAGTTAAAACCTGGCTTTTCTGACAGGCATGGGGCTGTTGATCTCCCAACTGTGAGGTAGCGAGATCCCCCCTTCTGTTGTTTACTGCTTTTAAATTGTTTTTAAATTTTTTATAAATGTCATTTTTGTGTTTTTTACTGTGAGCC
Source organism: Naja naja (assembly GCA_009733165.1). Lineage (NCBI taxonomy): Eukaryota > Metazoa > Chordata > Lepidosauria > Squamata > Elapidae > Naja > Naja naja. The sequence continues at coordinate 94,516,555 of CM019155.1, read as the reverse complement.
ACCCGGAATCCTGTGGGAGTTGGGTGGCAAATAAGTCAAATAAGTAAGTAAATAAGTAAGTAAGTAAGTACGTAAGTAAGTAGTAAGTAAGTAGGTAAGTAAGTAAATTAGTTAGTGGATACTTTATGATTTTCAAATAATCTCGAGTGATAAATAGTAAACAGGGTCTAGGATCCTGGATTTTGAGATGGTGCTGGACAACCCATTTCTTCAGAGCCAGCACTGATGAAGTTACCTAATTTGGATAATGAAACGGGGGCAAGAAAACAACCAAGTTCAAGATGTCTATGGAGATTTTCAATCATCCACGTCATGGTTTGTCCTAAAGGTGTTTTCCAAAAGACAGTTGGACTTTCTGCGTTTTTTCCTTCTCATCCAAGAAGCGAACTGAACTGAAGAAGCTTCAAGGGGGAAAAAACAATGGCGGTCCACTTGCCTTTTGAACAGCACCCCCGAGACAATCAAGCTCAGACAGCACCAAGGACAGACGAAACTGCTTACAGCACCTTTCCCCCACAATCTCTTCTGATCCAAGTACAAGAGCACCCCACTTTTCGGGAGGCTTGTTATAACTGGAGGAGAGGCTAACACTGTCGGGGTCACCGAACGCAATTCTCCATTTAAAAAAAAAAGCCTGATTTTTGTAGGGAAGAAAGGGAACTTAGTACTTGGCCCGTCCCAAACTGTTTACCTGCAAAATTCGTGGCGCTCGCTTCTCGAAGTTCGCTTCCACTTTCGATTTCCAGGACCTTCTACTCTTTCCCATCAGCCCCGTCTTTCGGGCAAGATTCTAGCTGACCGGAAAAGGAAGTGAGTTTTTTATCAAAACTTTTCTAAAGCTGTCTTTGTTCCTCAGCCCTGCGGGGCTTTAATCCAAAAAGGTCTAAGTCAAATTCTATGCATGCGCCTTCCGGAAAACCCTACTTCTGCCCCAACATCGGAGCGTATCATAAATTTCAGGAAATGGATGTTGACTTGTCTGGTTAAACGTGGTAAAACGTGCTTTCATGTTAAGTTTATCCAATCTCTTAGAACAGAATAACACAGATGGAAGGGATCTTGGAGGTCTTCTAGTCCAACCCTCCTGCTTAGGAAGGAAATCCTATACCATTTCATACAAATGGTTTATTTGCTGCCCAGCCAACTTTCGGGGACTTATACCAAAAGCAATAAAAAATAGCTAATTCTAATCCTGTACATAAAACAGAAAGCAACGTATAGCTTTTTCCTATTCAGTAACTGGAATTGAAGACTTTTAGTTTTAAGAACATGATGGAAAAATTCAAGCTACAAACTGTCCCATTTTTACTTTACCTCTATCTGCTCTTCCCTCTTCTGTTGCAAACTCATTCCCCATTTCCGCTCAGCTTCTCCCCACCCCCATGTGTAAACTAGTAGCTGAATTTCAGGCTAATGCATAACTCAAACATAGCTTTCAGGTGCCAAGATTTTTTAATTCCACCACAAAGAAAACAATAAAAAGCCCCTACCTAAAAAGTTCTTTACTCAGGGTGCTACTCAAAAAAACCTGTCCAAATAATTTTTGTTCCTTTTTAGTAATTCATTTTACCCCAACCAGCAATTTATTTGTACTAATGAAGAATACTGAAACCAAGGAGAAGAGCCCAGTAATGTGTACTGTAGTAATAATCATATGCACATTATCATTTCCTATAATGTATTTCCCATTCCTTTATGTAGCACCTAGCATACTGTTCAATACTGGAGGTTTATTTTTCTTTGTCTATTCAGTTCTGACAATCAGGTTACAAGTCTTCAGAATTCCCTTAATCATAATTAGAAGCCAGATCTGTTTAAATTTGTCCCAACATGTATTGGAATCAGACCACTTTTTGTGTATTATTCTATTCTTTATTGTACTTGACAATGTATTTCATTAGACTGTTTAATACTACCAAATCTGGGCAAAAATTCAGACAATCAGCAGATGGCAGTAAGGCTGTAAAGCAAACTCTATTGCCTTCTTTGGTCAATTTGGTCAATTCTGCAGGCTAGTTCTGGTAATTCAATTCTAATTAATCAATGAAGGAGGAAGTTCGCAATAATATTACAGAGAAACAGAGTTTTCAAAAACATTTATTGGTTCAGCTGAAAACAAATCAGAATCTGAGCTTCTGGAAAAACCACTTGTTCTTGCCTGTCTTGTATCTGAAAGAAAGAAAACATTTTGTTAATTGTTCTGTAAATCTCTGTGTTAAGTAAGCATCAGCCAAAGCAATCACTTCATGTATGAAATGAGCTAAGCAATCAGTATGTTTATAATAAATAGGACGGTTGATAATTTTAGGACTTGTAGACCTGACATATTCAGAGGGCAACCAATATGGAAGACTGATATAAAGCAAGAGCCATTGTCAGAAACACAGAAGTTATACAATAAGCCATATCAACCATCAGAACATTATGGTAAATTCCTTCTTAAATTATTTCTTTTATTAGGGCAACTCAAAGTACAGGGAACCTTGACTTATAGCCATTTGTTTATGACCACTGAAAAGTGACATGACCAGTTTTCGCTTATGACCATTGCAACATACCCAATCAAATGATCAAAATTTGGGCGCCTGGCAACTAGCATGTTATTTATGACAGCTGCATTGACCCAGGATGACAGGGTCATGCCATCACTATTGGTAAAACCCAGTTACAGCTTATATGCATTTATTTTGCATCCACTTTTTCTTATACATTTTTCCTCCCTTAAAAATTAATGTCTGTAGTTTGAATTCAACTGGAAATATAGTATCATTCCAAATTCACCTTTCTTCAAATTTCACTTTGGCCTCTCGCCGTGCTTTACGTTTCAGGGCAGGATCTCTAAATACATCCTTGTTGACAATGGTTTTGTCCAGGGGAATATCAACCGAGTACCTAAACAAAACACAAGAGGTGGCAAAGTTACAAACCCAGAAACATTTTTGCCCTCTTGTCTGGCTTTTATTTCAAGTTCACAGCTGAAATCAGAGCATAGGAGAAAGGAATTTGAATCAACTATTGCTCTTGGTTGAAAGATATAAATATAGCCCTACATACTTTCTTTTCCTCCCAACTCACCTGGTTGGCATCAAGTGGTTGTAATTGTAAACTTTAACAAAGGACTTGATTTTGGACCTTTTAGCAATCTTCTTCTTGCCCATACTGGCTGTTACTTTGCGTGGGTAACGATCAATACCTGCCACCAAGGCATGGCTGTATGGGCGGTCTGAAGTGCCATCATCAATGTTCTGTAACAGAAACTCATTAAAAAAGTCATCATGAGCAGCATCTACTACAATGTTAAACAATGATACTGTTAGGTAATAAATTGCAAGTTTATTCAGGAGGGAAAAATGGTACTATTTTTGTTTTGTTCTGAACAGGAAATTATTTGGACCCAGTCAATTAAAAAAATCCATTTTGTACTTTTTCAGTTGATCACTGTGCAATTCAGTTGATCCATCAAGGCTGCCAGGCATGTGAAGTCAAAAGAACTATAGCATAAATGAAGTGAGCAATCCGTAAAGCCACAGCTGAAAATGCTGCAACAATGGTACCCACATGTGGCAGAACATTCCGTGCCTGTATAGGCACCTGCAGACACACCATGGACAGCCCACAACCCGTTAGATGTCAAGGTCCTCTTCGAATATGATGAACATCACCATCCAGGTCTTTGTTTTACTTACTTCAGAATTTACTACTCACTTTCATGGGTTTAAAGAATTTATGTTATCATAAAATGTGCCTACATATATCACTCCAGTTTTCAAAACCTTATTTAAGTGGAAAAAATGAACTCTGCATCAAGTTATAAAGTTAGACTTTATATAGCTCAACTGAAATCAGAGATCAATTTTAAATCACACCAATCCCAAGTAGACACAATATAGTTATTGACATTCAGTGACCTCTCATCACTTTCTAAGATCACTTTAAAACATAATCCTCAATTATGATATTCAAAGCCCTTGATTTTCTACCTTTGTTGTTACTGTTCCTGATACTACTTTCTTAGTTTGTAACTCTTTATTAGACTGTAATATTTATTATTGTTATGTAGTTTTTTATGATCTAGCTTTGATTTGATGTAAAGTGGTTCTGAAATGGTGGTTTATTATTGACATATTGACATAAATAAATCTAAGGTATTATCAAGTGCATTCCTTTACTTTGGGCACAACTTCTAGAAAATAAATTGGCAACACTGTCAATCCTGGAAAAAGCAAAGCAGGATGAGACATGATTGATATTTAGATGGCAAACCACCAGTAAATCCCAAGGTTGTACAGCAGAGTATAGAAAAATATTCTGGAAGAAGGCAGTGGCAAACAACTTTCATACTGCTGCCAAGATGACTGCATGGGTATGTTTATGGTCATCCAGAGTTGAGTTTGGGGAGGCTTTACTAAACTACTTGGTGAAGAGATCCAGCTTTCTCACCTTAACAATAACAGCTTTGCGTCCAGAATAGCGTCCAGCCAAAACAAGAACAACCTTCCCAGGTTTCATAAACTTGCCCATCTCTGAGTAGAACAATGAAGAAAAACTTTAAAATGCAATCACATATACATATCACATCATTATTTGAAAAATCGAGCATTTCCTTGCCATCAAGCCTATCTATAAAGTTTCATTCATATATAAGTATGGTTTCATCTGATAATGAGACCACCAGACTCTGAACGCAACTTTATCTTAGCAATCAGAAGAGTGTTCAATGATGGTTGGGAGGAAGTTTGATTATCAAGAGGGTCAAGTTAATCTCGTAGACCCCAGAGCCAAGGACAATGCCGTCCCACAAGAAGTTTTTGCTTTATTTTTACTTAAAAGTAGACAATATTTATTCCAGACGGAGGCAACTTTAACCATGAACGCTGAAGAAAAACATCAGCCCTTAAGAGAATGTATTTCCTTCTCTAGTGCCGGAACACCACAGACCACGAGAAACGAAATTCCCTACCATAGTTATTTACTTATTTTCAAACCTCCCAAACCATCAGAGACACATCTGATACCTTTTACCCTGTCCCACCAACCTGACTTTTCAAACAATTTGAGAGGATTACAACGGATTGTTCCACAACGGGTACACCAACCTAACCGAAGGTATTCCGTCTATGGGACGAAGCCGGAAAAGGAGAGGCACGTAACTTCCGCCGACCTTTCACCCCACCGAACACACTGCGCACGCGCGCTTTCGTTCAGCGGGAGGGAGTGTGACTGATTGATTTGGGGTTTCCGCTTACCTGAGTATTTAAAAAGCAGCTTCTCTCATCTCTTCTAAGATTGAGATTTGCCTTTAAAAAATAATTAAGAAATCCAGGATCTAAGAATATTTTTTTTCAATTGTGTGTTTAGCTTAGTATGTTTGCTACCTAGTCTACCCACAACAAATGCTGATCAATAATTCCTCTGCCGTTCTTTTCTCTCAAACTTTGTGTGAACATTATCGTTCGAATTAAGCATTTAAAAGCGGAAAGTCAGATTTCGAGAGCAACCAAATCTAGAATGACAAGTGATTCCATTTAATAGATTAAAAACACACACACACAGGGTAATACAAACCAGTGTCAGGTAAGTCAGGAACCCCTTTCCCCTTTTCATATTGAATTGTGTATTAAACCAAGGGGAAAGGAGTTAGTGCAACGTAAGTAGTACGATCAATTTATTTAACATTTCCTAAACACTTTTGTGGTAGAAAAAGCCTTACTGGGACTACTTGAATTGGGTCAAAAACAATTTAGAAACTTGCTGGGCATGGTAGAGGAAAATAGCCTATCAGTCAGAAAAGGATAGAATAGAATAGAATTCCTTATTGGCCAAGTGTGATTGGACACACAAGGAATTTGTCTTTGGTGCATATGCTCTCAGTGTACATAAAGAAAAAAATAAAATACATTCATCAATAATCATAAGAAACAACACTTAGTGATAGTCATAGGTTACTAATAATCAAATCATACTAGGAAACAAAACAATATAAATCGTAAAGATACAAGCAACACAGTTATAGTCATAAGCAGGAAGGGGTAGGTACTAGGTAGGATGAGAAGAATAATAGTAATACAGTCTTAGTAAATAATTTGACAGTGTTGTGGGAATTAGTTGTTTAGCAGTGATGGGATTCGAGAAAAAACGCCTTGTATTTAGTTGTTCTGGTGTGCAGTGCCCTACAGTGTCGTTTTGAGGTTAGAAGTTGAAACAATTTATGTCCAGGATGTAAGGGGTCTGTCGATATTTTCACAGCCCTCTTTGACTTGTGCATATACAGGTCCTCAATGGAAGGCAGGTTGGTACCAATTGTTTTTCCTGCAGTCCTAATTATCCTCTGAAGTCTGTGTCTGTCTTGTTGGGTTGCAGAGCCAAATCAGAGAGTTATATAGGTGGATGACAGGCTCAATAATTCCTCTGTAGAACTGAATCAGCAGCTCTTTGGGCAGTTTGAGCTTTCTGAGTTGGCGCAGAAAGAACATTCTTTGGTGTGCTTTTTTGATGACGTTTTTGATGTTAGGTGTCCATTTTAAGTCTTGAGATAACTTTCAAGTAGAAAAGTCTCTACTGAAAGTCTCTACTTTCACTTGAAAGTCTCTACTGTTGATACTGTGTTGTCTAGTATTGTAAGAGGTGGTAATATGGGAGGGTTTCTCCTAAAGTCTACCACCATTTCTAGTTTTGAGATTGTTCTGGTGGCATTTCCTTGAGGGAGGACTTCCGCACTGGGATGATAATAGAGCATTTGAAGCAAGAAGGAACATAGCACATTTCTAGTGATTTATTAAAGAAGTGGGTGAAGATGGGGTGAAGTTGGTCAGCACAAGCTTTTAAACAAGGAGTGGGCCTGGTGTTTTTCCTGGCTTTTGTCTGAAATAGACCTTGCACCTCATGCTCTGTAATCACCAGAGGTGGTAGGCCCAATGGGATGGGATAGGTTGTAGGAAGCTTGGCTGTTGTTGGTGTGTCTGAGATAGGGATTGTGGAGATGAGTGGCAGTAGTTTTCTCTTAAACCTACAGTAAAACACTTTCAGGTCATCTGCCAGTTGTTGATTTCCTTCAGCATGGGAAGGTGGTTTGCTGTAACCAATGATATTTTTAAGTGTTTTCCACGTTTGCTGGTTCATTTGTTGGGAACAGATTCCTTAGCTTTTCAGAGTAGCTTCTTTCTGCTGCTCTGATCTCCCTTGTTAATATGTTTCTGGCCTGAATTCTGAGAAAGATGAGCTATCCTGAGTACGTTAAGTAATTATTTTGCTTATTTTTGCCAAAGCAAGGCATTTTCACTGTTCTGGAATGATTTGCACTTATGTCATTTCTAAAGAATAAGTAAATTCAAGAATGATATTTAAATGTTGGATATACCTTCTGTGTTGAAATATATATTTAAGTATGCAAACCATTACAATTTTTATATTAAAAGTGAACCGTTTGCTTCAACAGTTTATTGGAATATAGAATATAAATATATCATAAAAATATTTTTATATAACTTGTTCAAAATACTAACTGAAGAAAATATATATTGTATTTCATGCTCAGAGCACCTGAAGGATAATTTTGTGGATTGGCAATCTAATATCCATCTCCCATTTGTTTTTCTTATTCAAATTGTTAAGGAATACCAAATACTTAGCAATCTTTTCCACGAATCCTCTTATATAGCCAACAGAAAATTCCCTTATTTGAAATATTGGAAACTCTCATCAATATTTCTGATAATCTTCCATAATTTCTCAATTTTTTCACCCGTGCCCCCCTTCTAACCCTTTTTTCTGCTGTAAATTTCTAACTAGCTTCTATTGCTGGATATGGACATAGGACAGAAACTGGCTTATTTGGATTGGGGTCAATAAACATTTATACTTCCTTTGTCTGTGGTTACCTCAGGACATGCCACGGCCACTCATTACATGCTTTTCACCTGTAACCCGTTGCTCTGGTTGAAAGCTTCTTTAAAGACTACTATTATAGCAATAGCAATAGCATTTAGACTTATATACCACTTTATAGTGCTTTACAGCCCTAAGCGTTTTACAGAGTCAGCATATTGCCCCCAACAATTTGGCTGCTCATTTTACCCACCTCAGATGGAAGGCTGAGTCAACCTTGAGCCTGGTGGGATTTGAACTGCCAAATTATAGGCAGCTGGCTGCAGAAGTAGCTTGCAATACCACACTCTAACCACTGTGCCACAGAGGCTCCTTTTTTATGTTTTTATATTGTTTTTATGTCAGTGGAATATAGCATTTTCATTTCTCCCCCTTGTTTTTGAAACAGGATATTAGTAGTGTTAACATCATGTTGACTAATACGATTAATTCATAATTATTTGAGAGACACTGAACCTTTTGAGGATATATCACTGCCAAAATTCTGATGAACAATTTTAGAGTTTTGTAAGTACAATCAAGTTCACAACTCCAGCAGTTTGTTGGTGATTGTCTTCTATGCTTAAAGCATATTTTTACAAAGGAAATACATATTTCAACATATTCCATTTCTTCCCTGTCCCTAGAAAATCAAGTAAAGCAGGTTAAGTAGATCTCCCTGCAAAGGACTGCTTCATGCCAAAAAATCTCCATAGACACAAATATAATACTTTAGTTTGGTATATATCATTTTTCCATATTCTATTGGAAAGATGTATCCATTTATTTCATTCTTTGTGAAAGAGATCTATCAACCTCAGAACTATATAGATTCTCTATGTAGACTGAAAGAGATACTGCACTCTTCCTCAGCCAAATACGTACATGTGTCCAGGAGAAGATTCTTTGGCAGCCTAGAAATTAGAATCATAGAGTAGGAAAAATACAATTAGGCCACTGAGTCTAATCAGAGTCAAATTAAAGCAAATTAAAATAAATTGAAGAAAAATAAGAACAAAAATTAAGGACACCAGACTGAATTTATTAAAAGCAAAACACATTTTTCCAATCAATTTCTTCTTCTCATTACAGTGAACTGGGGTCAAAACAAATAATATATTTATAATTGAAGACACCCAAGGGCTTAGGGTAGAATGTTTTAAAGCACTCTAATGGATGAACCATCAATGGGTAGAAAAGAGCACCTATGCTAGATAGGAATTTCAATCAGACCATTCATATACATAGATATATCACAACTACTTTAAAACAAAACTGTGGTTTATGTAGCCAAGAAGTCAATGAGCCCCCTGTGATTGCCCTCTTGAGCAATAGCATGATCAGAATCAGCTTTGAGATTGTAGTTTGTCTTCATTCTTACACATACAGGAAATCTTAAGAGACACTATACAGAGTTACAAGTGCTGTATATATGGAGACTAAAAGATTACTATTCACCTAAAGGCTAAGAGTGCCATAGTCTGAAAAGACATTCTTTAGACACATCTTTTATCAGTATCCTGAAGAAACATAATTCAAAAGAACATTATAGCCAAGCCTTGTTGCTTTAAGACATATAATGGAAGAATCAATAGGTTCAGGCTCAATGTTTGACAGTATGAATTTCCAAAACAGCAGCTTGATTGGTTGTGCATAACCAAATCAAAGAAGACTATTTTGTCGGCCATCGAGAAGACTTCTAGCATCAAATTATTTGTTCTTTCAAGGAAGATGCTGATTTAAATGTTTAAGCTTAATAGCTTTTTTATTATTGACTTCAAGTTAAGATTTTATCCTACTCTGTCAAAAGTAATTAAGATCCCAAATTGAACTGTCCTACAAACAAGCATTATCATCTCCAATTCTTTCCATCTAATTCGCAAACTAATCTCTCATTAATGAATGTATATAATTTTTTGTTTTCATTAAGTTTGGTTGGAATCTAAGTAAACTGTAATATTTACTTAAACAATGTATTTCCTTATCAGCAAGCCAGCTGAAAATATTGAGCATATGTTGACCTGTAAGGATACAATGGATTCTATTTCCTAGCACAAACTAGCTCAATTGGAAAAAACAAATACATTTCCCTGGAAGTAACTGGTTCTGCAGCATCAGTATCAAATAGTTTAAGGCCACTGGCACATAAAATCCCTTCTTCAAATGTGAGAAGCCAGGCAGTATATTTAAAAGTTAAATTATAAATGTAGGTATCAGTCCTTTATGCATCAGGGAGAGAACACATAAAATGTGATGCAACTAAAATATTAGCTATGTTTAAATATAATCTTGGTTCCATGGCAGGACAAAACTTTCCTAAATTCCCACCCATATCTATTTGCAAGTGAGATGCTCTCTAACTCCACTGTCAAATTTGTCCAAGCAGCAGATACCTTAAAAGATCCTGCCAGTCAGGATCCTGATGCATGTGATTGGAATCATCAGTAGCAGCAGGAGACTAGTCAACAATATTTCCTTCTGTAGAAACATATCAATATGGCCTCCTGATCAGAATAACAAATGTATCCTTCCCACCAGCCAACCCCAGGACTGAAACAACCTCCACTTGCCAAGCCACTCAAAAGGCATCCCTGATGTTTTTCAACTGCCGAACGGCCAAGTCCACAGGAAGGCTGAATTGTAGATTACTAAGGCGGCTAAGGAGGTTAAGGGCTCCCTCAAAGCCAGTTTGGGCCATGTAACTCCAGGGTTGGTAGTGGACTTGGATCAAAGTTCCTGATTTGCAGATAAGATTGAGCCACGAGACTAAACGCTGCTCATTGAGTGCCAGGCATACCAGTGCCTTCAGTTCTGAGTCTGCACTACGCTTGAATGGGTCATGTTCTGACAATACTGTGTGAATGGCTGACAGCAGGCTCTGCTTTGGAGTGGCAGGTACCCCACCCATCACTGGAAGGGCAAAAGACTGGGAGAGTTTGCGAGCTGGTGATTCCACAAAGGCACGGCCGTTCTTTGAACTGTAATACTTTACAAAGAGTTCCCATGGGTGCATGGGCTGGGGAGAGGAACCCAGCATAGGAAGCAAGCAGGCAATTGGAGCTAGAACCAAGCTCATCCCAGGAGATGGGGTATAGAGACCATGAGCCAGCAGATCCCGCACAGCAGTTGTCAGTTCTTTACGTACTGCCAGTGTTAGTTCATCACGTCCTCCCAAGGAAGTATCCTGGATACCTGAATAGCTGATGACGTGTTCTGTCTCACGCAACTGGTACTTTTGAGCAAGTTGCCTGACATGGGCCACGGCCATCTCTAGCTTGTTTATTAAAGGGGAATAGTCTCTGTCAGACTGGTTCCTCTGCCATAACTGATGAGGGATTTGACCTGTTGTACAACCGAATTGGCTCAAAGCAAAAATCTGTAGCATAGCAAGCATCCGTCGCATGAGATGCATCCCTGTTTCTCGCATCCTCTGGGCTTCTTCTGAGTTCACTGCAGAGAGAAAGTGAATATTTTTAACACAGTTGCATATACTTGCATATTATCTCATGTCACCGTCTGAGGAAAGGACAGAAGGAAGAGAAAGACTATAATGATTGCAGTTATATGTAGGGCTAACTTGGCAACATTCTATAATGTCTTGGAGACAGAAAAGTACTTGAGAATGAGGTTTGTGGGTGCTGCTATAGTGATAGGGGTGATCATGAAAGAGGTTAATAATATTCATGTTAACTTATTCAACAAGACAACCTGGGCAGATAATGAACAGGAAGCATGCCCATGTGGTTGTCCATATATGAAGGAAGACACAGTACTGCTCCTTTTTTTATCTCTTAGTGTTTTGCAGCATGCACATAGCACACTCCATATTTCATGAGCCTGGTACCGTGTTTCCCCGAAAATAAGACACTGTCTTATATTTTTTTTGGCTCCCAAAAACACACTAGGTCTTATTTTCGGGGTAGGTCTTACATATTTATGGTGCCAAATAGTGGGTGTGAGTGTGTAGGGGGGGGGTGTTTTGTGGGTGCACGGTTGCTCCCTGAAAAGTCTTCCTGGAACTGGAGATTTACACTAGGTCTTATTTTCGGGGTAGGTCTTATATTAGGGCAGGTTTAGAAAATAGTGCTAGGTCTTACTTTCGGGGTAGGTCTTATTTTCGGGGAAACACGGTATGTACAACCAAAAACCAAGTACCACATATACTCTTGCAGCAACTACATTTTTTAGGATGAAACACTCCCCCGCCCCCAAGACATTTGGCTGTCTCATATTTAGAAATTTGATTTCCTTATACTGATGGGTCATTTGATGCCTGCAAACTGATTCTCAAGACAAGAAAACAGTATAAGCCAGTAGTAATATATCTCCACTAACAGGAAAGAAATCAAGGCTACACATGGGCATCTGGAAAAAGCTTGGCTGAGCAGGATAACCAATTTCTACTCAGTTCTTTCCAAAAGATCTGTGATTATTATTTTTTTCCACAATAGTATAAACAAGATATCAGTGGCTGCTTCTGCCAAGATGTCAGAGGCTGAATAGAAAAATAAGAATTGGCGCAGATAAGCCAGATGGAAGGGTTCTGTAACTCCCATTCCTCTCATTAACCTATTCCAAATTGCTATATCCCATTTCCATAACAAGCAAAAGTCCTCTACCAATTTTTAATTCAACTGACCTTTTTAACTATGATATGCAAACAAATTCTTGCTTGGATGGATACCCACCTCGGTTGCTTCTGTGATGTTGCTGCATGTTTGGCTTGCAGGTGCCACTTCCAGTTTGTTCACCTGAACAGTCACAATGTCCTTCCTCTGGTTTGCCAGGACTACCTTCTTCTACAAGAAAGAAAAAGATTTTGACCAACCTTTACAAAACCAAGAGCTCAGTTTTGGCTCATATCATATATCCAGTGAACCAAAGGCACAGCTTCATTCCAGCAATAGTGCTTCTCTTTCAATTATCTTTATCTAGATGAATACTAATAATTGCAATGCATTATTTCTATACTCTCCAATTCCACATTCAGTGCAATGATTTGAGGATATCTCAGTTCTGTATAAGTCTTTGTAAAGAAGGGTTATTCCAATTTTTAGATAGAAAATCTGGAGTTGGCATGTAGTAATTATATAATAAAAGTTGTGTGGTCATCAGAGCCTTTGTTAAGAACAGAAATATAAAGAATTATGTAGCAATATAGTGATTAACACTGCCATTCGCTTGATTTCAGAGCCCCATTCCATTGTAAGTTTATTAATATTAATTTATTTAAATATATAAGCTACCCTTTATAACCCTGGCTTGATTTACTGGTTAAGGCACCAGGCTAGAAACTGGGTGACTATGAGTTCTAATCCTGCTTTAGCCATGAAAATCAGCTTGATGATCTTGGACTAGTGTCTCTCAGCACAGCTCACCTCACAATATAGTTGTTGAGAAAATATGAAGCAGAAAGAGTATGTTCGCTGTTTTGAGTTGTTTATAAAAATGGTAAACATGGGATAATTAATAAAATAAATATTATATAGAAATACAAAATCACTCATACCACAGAAAAAGAATGTGGGAAGAAAATAATCACCATCCCACAACTCCCAAAGACCACCATCAACATTAATCCTGGGAGAAATCAAGTCTTATGGATTTGTTTAAGGACTGAGTGAGTTATTTCAATAGTCTATAACATCCTTCCGGAAAACTGAAATCACGTGACATTTGTTGCTAAACACTGCTTTTCAGATACCACATTTCTTTATTTGTATTCTTTCTCATAGAAAGCCTATACTGCAGAAAGAATACAGAAGACCAACTGAAAGCGAATATTGCACTGGATGAGGAAGTGCATACATCCTTGTTATTGTGATGGCCAATGTTATTAAATCCTGCAAGAGCTCATAACTGAAACCACTCTAAATATCAGTAATAATTAACTTTTCTTCCCAGAGAACAGCAACCTACTTTCACGGGCATGTTTATAAACAGCCATCAAAACTAACCATTCAACAAGCCAATTAGATAAGTAGACTTGTAACAAATTTTGGTATGAACAGGTTCTCCTTATTTTTCAGACAACATTACAGAACCTAATATATCTGTGAAAATGGGTAACAATAGGGTTTGATGAACTGGACTCTAGCCTAAGAAAGCTGATGCCATAATCAGTTTTGTAGGATATTCAGGTTCCATAGAAATTGTTTATTTTCCTGCATGACAAGAGAACCAACCCCACTGAAAAATTATTAAACAGGACTTTATCTGTCTCCTTTTCCCGCTAATTTTGGTAAATGTGATAATTTCTTAAGCTGAAGTAAATATTTATATTAATTTGGTATCACAATTCAGTCCAAAGTTTCAGGTTATTCAATACATTCCATATTTCCTTTCCAATCTGGTTCCTAGTTGATTCCCTGGATTGTACCAAGTATGCAAGATATTTCTATTTTCTGACCCTGGATGAAATTGATAAACATTTCAAGATCCCGGATCTGGGTTTTCAACTGATCCACCAGCTGTTCCTTTACACGTGCAGGGTTGACGATTTGTGCAACAGCAGCATCCACCTGCTGACGCAACTCTTCTGGGGATAGCAAGGCAATGTCCTCACTCAAGTTCATGTCCAATTTCTTGATTAGCTCCTCAATAATCACCTGTGAAGCACAGCAGGAATAAATTAGGAGTTAATCTCACACCTTGCTAAGGATTTTCTTCCCAAAATGACTAAAAATCAAATGGCTCAGCTAAAGGCAAAGGAAAATTATGCCTGACTATATACCAATGAGTCTTACCCGCTGCCTCTCCATGACCATAGACTGAGGCAATGCATCATAGCTACCCTCCTGGTAGGCAAATGTTTCCAAGTCATCTAACTGTGCCTTAAGTTGCAGAATTAGTTCTCGTTGCTTCTCCTTTCTAGCTTCAAGCTGTTCTTGCTTCTCATATTCATTCTGAAATGAAGACAAAAATTGTATCTCTGTGTAAATTGGAGTACAGTAATTGTGGGAGGAGAGCTGTGTTAGTCAATGGGAGCCAAAAAAAAGGAATCTAATAGCACCTTTTCTGATTAAATTTTTTCATTAAATTTTTTTTTATTTAGCTTTCAAGGGCTGCAGTTCAATTAATCAAATTTAGAGTGGCTATGCAGCTTATGAAATGAGTTGCAACTTCCAATGTTTTTTCATATAATTGTTAATAAGAAAAGGAGCTATCAGACTCCTCCTATTGATTTTAAGAGTAAAATTAGAATAAAGTTCTTAAAGAACTATGTGCGCATTTCAGACCTAATGGCTATCTCTTGTTGCATAAAGCAGTCAACCTTGAATTGAAAATGCAGTGTTCTTTTGGAGCGTCTTTCTTCTCCAGCTTTTACTTCTGTCCACAAATCCATTAGTCTCAAGCGAACATCACTGGAAAGGGAAGCGGGAAAAGATGCCCTTCAGCTACAACCTAGAAACTCTCCTGACAGTCACTTTATATGCCTTTTTAATTCAACAGCTTATAAAAAGTACAAGGAGATACAGAATACAGCAGACACTTGTTAGGTAAGCATAGTCATTTACAGATTTTTTTACATGATAAGTAGTCCTCAACTACAATTAGGACTAGAATCTCAGTTGTTGAGCAAAGTATTCATTAAGTGAGCTACCCATGCGACTGTTTCATTCAATGACCACAATCCAGGCAGTCCCCAGTTGCCATTGTTAAGTGATCTGCAAAGTTGCTAAGCAGATGGAGCAAAACAACTGTCTGCAGGTGGATTTCAGTCCTACTCCATATGAAGAAAAGAATGCTTCTACAAGGCTGCAGAAATGGACCTTCGATCTTCGCCATCTGAGCTCCATTGTTGTAGTCCAGCAGAGTAGTTCAGCTACACTCAGCAGGTAGCAGAGATGAGAGAGAGTCCTCTTGCTGGGCAACTGCAGCTTGCAACCTTTCCTGCTGTTTCTACATTGACTTTCTATGGAAACCAGCAAATAAGATTGCTGTCAGATAAGGCTCCATTCAAAATCCAAGAAAGAAAACCTTAGACTCCATTGTTATAGAGAAAAGGACTTTTACTGAAAATTGAAGTGATAGCATCAGAAGAATACAAGATCTGAAGCAATAGGCGTGAAAATCACATATAGAAAGTTCCCCCATGTCCTCACCCCCAATAGTTCAAACTGGCCAACCAATCTGAGATGCGTATAATGTTATGTGGGGCATCTTCAGGTAGTGTTTCAGATATCTGGTATGCCAAGACAGTTGACCTTGGCTTACTCAGATAATGGGCTACATCTGCGCAGTAAACAAGTAAGCATGATCAAGAAAACATCCCAACTTTTACATTTCACCAACTCAAACCTCCAGCACTCTTCCCCCCATGAAGTCCAATTATTCTTCCCTCCCCCGTTTCTATGGCAGCCGGAAAGATAAGCAGAAAAAGGATTCTTGGAGGCTGACAATTGCAAATGGTTATCACTTGGTAAGTGTGAAGAGGTTGCCAAGTGCCCAACCTTAGGAGATTTTCTAGATCTTGCAGAAGTTTCAGACACACATTTTATGTTTTGATCACAGCACCCAGTTTGGGGGCTTGTTTGAGTTGAGCTATGACATCTGAAGTGAAAACCAACATATAGAGTGGTAGAATAGTCAAAATTAGATTCTGTTGCCTTCAAGGACTTGAAATGGACACCTAACATTAGGGCCATCATTTAAAACATACAACAAAGAATGTATTTCCTTGCTAACTCAGAAAGCTCAGACCGCCCAAGTTGCTGATACAGTTCCACAGAGGAATTATTGAGTCTGTGATTTGTATCTTTCTAACTCTGGCTGAAACAACCAGACAGGACAGACACAGACTTCAAGGGATAGATAGGATTGCAGAAAAAATAATTGCAACTGGCTTGCCTTCCACTGAGGATCTGTATACTACACGAACTAGAAAGAGGGCTGAAAAAATATCTATAGATCCCTCACATCCTGGATATAAACTGTTTCAACTTCTCCCCTCAGGATGCTGCTATAGAGCATTGCATGCCAAAACAACCAGATTTAAGATAAGTTTTTTCCCCTGTGCCATCCCCCTGGTGCAGGGGTCGCCAACCTTTTGGACCTCAGGGACCACCAAACTCATAATTTTAAATCCCAGGGATCACTAACTGGTTCTGTGGCTGTGGCTGTCGGGCTTCAACGATCCTGCTGATCTGCCACCCAGTGTGAAATCCAACACAGTCAACTGCCTGGCGCAGCGGAGACCTGGCTGGGGCAGGAGCTGCCTGACAGCTACGATCTAAGCTCCAAGATGGCTTTTCAGTTACACTTTGTGTTGAAAACAGACACGGACTCGGAGGTGAGGCAGGAAGAGCATACAGCTGTTGATGATGTTGGATTGTGAAAGAAGTTTAGATGCAGTTGCAATTAATAATGCGGGGTGGAGACGTGAGGAATTAGTAGAGCAGCGGATGTTAGGTTAGTTAGGAGGGGAGGGATATGCAAATAAAAGGCACTGAGAGGCAGTTGCTCTCAGCGCTGGCTTTACACGGGATTACTGTTGTTGCCTGTTTGGAGGGAATGTATTACAATAAACTTATTATCTTCTTGAACGTGAGTAATGTAGTTTATTAGAAGAGTTCTTACCTTTCCCAGGAGGGCTGACAGAGGCCTAATTTGTGAGTGTGGCTTGGTGGTCATGTGACTGGCTGGGTATGGCTTGTATGTAAATATTATAAATATTTATATAAATATTGAATTTTTTATTAAAAAAGAGCAACTTTTACCCAAAATCAGGCAAAGCAAGCAGGCAGATTGAGTTGCTCACAGAATCACAGATTCATTCAGAGAGCTATCTATCTGCCATCGGCTAGCTCAGTCTGTCACATAAAATTTGCTAGCTAGCAAACTCACAAAATTAACTTACAACACACCAGGTATGTAAATATTAAATTTTGTATTAAAAAAAGAGCAACTTTTACCCCAAATCAGGTAAAGCAGGCAGGCGGACTGAGTTGCTCACAGAATCATTCAGTGATATATCTATCTGCCATCGGCTACTTGAGTCTGTCACATAAAATTTGCTTGCCATGTGTCTGCACTGAATAATAGAACCTTCAGTCCTAAGGGAGGTTCAGCTGTGCTTAAAAGCAGAGCTGAAGATCTAAAGACTAGCTAGAAAGCAAGAAATCCAACCATTTCCTGCTTCCTAGCTAATCTAAATCTCCCAGCACAGCAGAACAGCTGATGGTTGGAAAAAGGAAAAATAGCAATTTAGCAGGAAAGTTTGCCAGGTAGGAGTGAGTGGGTGGGGAGGGTTCCTGTGGGCCATGTGGGCGGCACAGCCTTGTGTTTCTGCGCAGCCTGGATTAATTGCTTTGGGGAGTGCTCTGGGGGTGAGATTTCTCTGTGGCCCACCAAAATTTTCTCGCAGCCCACCGATTGGCAACCGCTGCTCTGGTGAACATTTAACTCCAGCAGTGTCTCACTTTTCTTTTCTCATCTTCCCTACTATCTTCTCCTATTGGTTCTTATGATTTATCAACTGTGGTTTGTAACTTATGACTAATGATTATATTTCTTGCTGTTACGTACACTGTGACTTTATGCACCGGAGATAAAGGGTATATCCAATCACACTTCCATTCCTATTCCTAATTAGGATTTTGTATGCTTCACCAATGTTAATAAATATTTATGTATTCTTAATTTCTTTTGAAAATTAAAAACACTTTTGATATAATTATAAATAACATTCCAATATATATTGCATATATTCTTAGTTTATTACATTTGAAGCCAAATATTCATACTTGTGTTGCACTCATAAGCATTCTTACCTGGTCTCATTAAAATAGTGAGTTTTGGCTCTAATCACAATGAATACCCTTATATTTTATATTTGTATGTTTTTATTATTATTGTTATAGCATAGCATACACAAGAGGCAACAAGGTATCTATAAGAAAAGTAAATGTTTTAAAAATATTTAACTATGCTGGACAATACAGGTAGTCCTTATGTAATGACCAGATGCTTAACAACTATTCAGTTATGATGAACTTCTAAAAGGCTACTCATCATCTGTCCTCAAAGTTATGATTGCTACACATAAACACATACACATACCAATCACATGATTGGTATATATATAAAGCGGTATATAAGTCTAAGTGCTACTGCTATTTATGACCGGTTGCAGCATCCTGTGGTCACATGATCACAATTTGTGATCTTTTGTTAGCTTCTGGCAAAAAATATGCCCATTTGGGAGAGTGAATTTGCTTAACTACATGGTTTGCTTAATGACTGTGGTAACTTGGTTTAAGACCATCATAAAACAGTAATAAAATTGAGTCATGTCACATGGTGACCTGCTTCAAACCACAACAACATATGATCAAAATTCCAGGCTCAATTGTTTTCATTAATGAGGACTACTTGTATTCACTGCTACAGCAGCTAGACAAAATTTGCAATATTTTGGGTAACTACAATTCCATGGTATATCAGAAAGAAATTAATGTGCCATTTAACATCTCTATCTAGGAACTCTTTTAAGAGGGATCTAATTAAATTGCCACATAAATTATAATACAGGTAGTCCTTGCTAAGTGACAATTGGCAATGGCAACTTAGTCATTAAGCAAAGCAATCTCTAAATGAAACCACAATTGTACTTATAAACTTCCTTTGCCTTTCCTTAGCTTTATGCTGTGAAAAGTTTAAAGTGAGGATTAACCAGCCATAAAATTATTTTTTCATCATCACCATAACTGTGAATCATCTATAAGGACTATCTGTTCAACATGTCCCACATTACCATGTGGGAGTCAGATAGACAGAGGTGTTCAAAATACGGAATTTTTGGTGTCCACTGTCAGTGACTGCCAAGGCAATATATCAAATTTAATTAAAGCAATTGCTCTGTGACAATCCCTAATCCTTAATCCTGTTAGGGATTAGCAGAATTAGTTGGCATGATACTGAAGACTCCAAACTTTATGCTGCTTGGTTATATGAATATTATTTATATCTTTCTACTCATCCATAATACTTCAATGAAATGCCATATAATAAAAAATGCTTGAAAATTCAAAATTTCATACACAATACTGCATTGCTTATTTACTAATCACAAAGTTATAAAAACTGGACATGCATCTTCAAGTACTAATTCTGAAAAGAGAAAGTCTTATAAACCTGTTGGACAATGCATTTTATTTGCTCTGGTTGAAAAAATATTTTCAGTGATTAATATTAAATTTAGAAGTGGAAAACTCCAAGTGTGGCTTTATAATAATTTATAAAATTTCAATTGTATTGGAACACATCTATCAGGAAAAGCAGAATGAGCTCAAATCTTAAAGTAATCTAAGTTCTGTCTTTTGTCACTCGATTATGGGAATATCATAGTAATAACAATCTCTTCTCCTGTTGATTTCAATAGCTTGACAGGAGTTGCATCCTTCACTACTGTAACAGTTTCTTTAATATGGGACTGGGAATCTACTTTATGGTTTTAAATACCAACATCAAAACTTAAGTAACTGGGATATTTTCCACCAAGCTCAGGAAATCTTTGTAGCAGGTTAATATTCAACTATCTCAGGTGGCTCCGGATTTATATCTATCATATATAAAGTAAATCGGATTTATTAGGCAACGAAGTTACCTAATGTATCTTTGAAAAATCACAGCAGAGAAGTGTTGCACTAGTGACCTCCAGGTCCTGCTCACCTTGGCGTCACTGCCCACTCCGTCCACCGCCGCGGCGGCAAAGCCAAGGCCGGAGCCGGGGCAGCCGCGGAAAGCGAATTCCTCAAGCTCGCGGAGGAGACGCTGTTGCTGTCCTGGGCCGGCACGCGCCACTTGCCGGAGCCGGAACTGGACTTGTGCGAAGTGCGAAGCCAAAGCTAGCAGTGCCGAGTGAAGGCGTCGTCGTTCCTCCTTAAGTGCCCGCGGGGATCCTGGTTCGGCTTCGATTTCCTCCCCTACTTCTTCCTCTCCAGCTTGGACCTCGGCTACCGCGCCCACCGGCGCCCAGCGCTCCCCGGGACTCGCCGCAGTCTCCATTGCCGCCGCTTCGAGGAGCAGCCGCTAACTACTAAAAGGTCAACTGGGAACCGGGTCGGCAAAATGAAACGTCATTTCCGGTCCTGTGAGAAGCGAGAGAAAATCGTCATGCGGAAGTAGATGCGGCTTGGGTTCTTTAACACGCGCAGGAGCATACGGTAGCGTCATGGCTGCGTTCGTATGATGTACGTTCAATGATTGACTGGAGGGGGCGTGGCTATTTAAATCAGTTTTCTGGATTCGCACGACACATTGAAGTCTAAGTTAACCATGGGGCTTGAGTTTGCGCAACACATTTGATTAAAATGAGGTTGATTTGTGACTCTCCAGTAAACGGCAACCAAAACAAGATAACGGTCAAGTGCCTAAAATAAACTTCAGCGACTCAGTTTGAAATTTGAATAGAAAACAAAAGAGCATAGCTATGTTAGCAAAAAGGATACATATTTCAGCTAAGATTAACTAGAATTTTCTTAAATGCATAATATGCAATACTGATTATTTCGAGAGAGGGAGTGTACTTATATACGAACGAAAGTTAAAAGTTATGTTCCAATTATATAATGTTTAGAATTCAGATATACTTGCAGAACAATCTCACACTTACTTGGACATTTCTTTTTCAAAGAGGCTTTCTTCAAGCATAGTTAAAATGTAAGAAGACGCAACTTAAGTGTTTTTCTAAAATGAAATGAATTAATTTACTGAGCAGAAATCTTGAATGTAATCCCTTAAGCAAATGTGCCTTATCTTGAAAACAAATTTACACGATTCCTGAAAAGTTTCTGCCAAAATATGAAAAATAATTTCTCTTAAATTAGCTTTAAACTGGCATACCCAAGAAAGTTTTTGTTCAACTAAACTATAAGGATAAAAGTGACAACACTATCTACTTAAAATAGATATATGGCACCTATGATATGTGTGTCAGGACATTTCTGGAAGAGTGCTGGGCAGCAACTACTGGGGAGGGGGAGCCTATGAATTTAGCTCCGCCTGGCCCGAGGGGATCATATAAGCCTGTCTGCCTGAAAGAGCAGGGAGGCTGAGGGACATAGAACATAATAAACGGCAGTCATTATGGCAAGGTGAGTGCTTGTGGTTTGATGACAGCTCTTTGATAAGACTTGTTCTGTCTTTCTCTTTCAGCTGATCTGATTTGATGATCTAACTTCTGGGATCCCCTCACAAATAAAAATCTATGGCCTTGTCTGCTTGGGCAGGAAGCCTACTTCCTCAGATCTCTAATATTCACTATATTAAACCATATATGTGCCAGCAGCTGTAAACATTTAATTGATTAACTTTTCAATTATATTACATTGTGTGATCCTTCTAGTATCCTTTTTCAAACTGAACGGACAGAAATAAGTCTGATATTTCACAGAATAGCAAGCAGATCTCTGTTCAATGATCAATTCAGTCTAACGTTCCTGTTATGATTTGTGGATTAGGTCTGAGTAACTTGTTTGCGGGGTTTGAGGATTAATTTACTTTCAGCTGGACTGTCAATTATCTAGTGGAGACAGACCATTGTAGATTCTATTAATATTTTAAAGGAAGATGGAAACAGCATAAGGAATAAAATATATTTTGATATAAAACTTCTCATAATTGTCCCCTTGTGTACACACACACACACACACGGGTGTAGTTCATAACCATACTTTTTGTCTATTTGTAAGGGAAACGTCTTTAGGAAGAGAGGTTCATTAAGTAACATTGTTAGAAGAAAAACAATGATTTAGTGATTCAAGCTATGCAATCCTACATTTTATGGACTGAGAAATTAATTTAAAAGGGTCAATACAAGGCCCATTATCCCAACAAGTGACAACCCTCACAATCTGTCATGCCAATCTTCTGCAAGTTTTTCCTGGAGTTTCACTTGATGAAGGTTTGTTCAAGGTCTTGTTTTGCCCATATGCATTGTAGATGCGTGGTACATCAATAATAATTGCATCTATTAGAACATGCCAATAATTAAAAGCATACAAATGAATATCCAATTTTTTATTATCCCCCCTGTTTCATGAGTCCCAGTATAAATCCAATCAATTATATTGTTATTCTGTAATGAAAGTCTGGTATCTGTGGTGATCAGTAGGAAGAAATAGAACAGGCAGTTTGATGAAGGCTAACCAAGTCCAATGCTGTTTAATCTTCTGTAGCTTGGAGAATTCTTCCCAAAGTGACTGCAGTTTCTCCTACTGAAGTCTATTGAATCAAAAGATAATTGTTAGCATTATTGTGAGGGAGCCAGGGTTCCATTAAGACTCACCATACATCTATGCTCAGTAGAGCCAAATCTGTTACTGAGTGCCCATTCAGGTTCCATATTGATGTTATTGGGCATTTTTCAGATTTATTTCTGTAGTTCTCAATTATGCCCATATAACCTGAAAGCAGTTCTTTCACACAGGGGTGTGCAATCCTCTTTTAGGGAAATCTCTTGTTCTAGGCATAGACTGAGGGAGAGTCATCAAATCATTGATTGAGGTTCAAAATGGCTTAATTTAAAAGTGGCTTCCACTCCCATGGTCAGCAGGACACAGATTAGCTCTTAAAAGAATACTTTAAAAATGATTAGACTGTAACTAATTTGGGTTGTTTACTGCTGACCATGGGAGTGGAAATAGTGGTAGTATTCTACTGGTTTGGTCTGGTTCTGGCATACTGGTAGTGCCAAAGATTGGTGGAGACCAAACTGGTTCTCTCTGTAGAGCTACTGGAGCTGCTGTTGGGCCCACCTGCCCGCCCGCCCGCCCGCCCGGGATCCCATACTAACCTTTATTCCCTGCTTTTGAAGCGCAGCAGCTGCTTTGCGCGGCACAGCAGATTGCCCCACATCAGCTGCTGAAGCGACAGGGAGAGTGCAGGATTGCAGGAGGTGAGTCAGAAAGCCTCTGTACATGCACAAAGTATGTCCACCAAGCCACACCCACCAAACTGGTGATAAACTATTTTGAAACCCACCACTGAGTGGAACCCACTTTGGAATTAAGCCATTTTGAACCTCAGTCAAAGATTTGATGACCCTCACCCTCATGCTTAGCAAGAGAACCTTTTTCATAGGACATTTGGTCCTGGTGACCATTATGAATAGTTCCTCCATCAGTCTAGCTATACAGATCAATAGCTACCAGATGATTCTGTTCTAAATAAAATAGCTTTATAATGGCATTTACATATATTTGTTTTAAGAATCATAAAATTCTTGTAAGACCAACTGAGAATAAAACATGAAATACATAGTACCTTGTAATAATTTAAATATGTCGCACCTAATAAATTCTTTGAAGTTTTTTGAAGTTTGGCTTGAGACTCATGATTCAATTAGGACAATTGCTGGAATCCTGACAATGAAACTCTGTGTTATAATTTGCCAGTTTGGTGTAGTGGTTACAATGATGGCTTAGAAACTAGGAGACTAGGAATTCTAGGCCTCCCTTAGGTGTAAAAGCTACCTAGCTAACTTTGGATCAATCACTCTTTCTCTCCCCAGCCCACCTCAGGTTATGGTTGTGTGGAAAATAAAAGGTAGGAATGTAGATAGTCCTTGACTTACAATAATTCACTTAGTGACCATTCAAAGTTACAACAGCACTGAAAATTGTTCCACCATTGTTCACACCTATGACCATTGCAGTACCCCTGTGGTCCATGAGCTACATTCAAATGCTTGGCAACTGACTCACATTTTTGAATGTCCCAGGGTCACGGGATCACCTTATGTACCTTCTGACAAGCACAATCAATCAGGAAGCCAGATTCACTTAACAGCCAGGTTGCTAATTTAACAACTGCAGTGATTCATTTAACAAATGTGGCAAGTGAAATGGGGCAAAACTCACTTAACACATTTCTCACTTAGCAACATAAATTTTGGGCTCAATTGGGGTTGTAAGTTGAGGGCTATCTGTTTTAAGTATGTTCACTGCCTTGAGGTATATATTAAAAAGAGACAATAATAGTCAATAATGAAAACTAGATAGTGGACATGACAGTACCTTAGACAGGAGAATAGATGAGAACTGATGAAGATAACAAAATACAGGACCTGCAAATAGAAGTCGAGTGACTATGGCAAAAGAAAGCAAAGATAGTATCAATGTTATTAGGTGGCAGGTGCCAAATGGGAGTATCATTTGAACACCATTGATGTTGTCAAAATTACCATCAATCAGCTGAAAAAGGCAGTTCACTTGGAAAAGTTTACATCCTATGACAATACCTTTAATACCATCAAACAATATCTGCCTGCTCCAGATCATTGGAAAGGATCTATCTGGATAAAATGCCAGATCCAGTCTAAATATCTGTGCAGCCAACCATAATATGGAATAGTTTGAGGTTCCATATTTTTTTGGTGAGATGGCATTCACACTTTTACCACCCCTCTGTGCATTCTTCTTTTGTTTCCTTAAGACAAGCAGCCAAAACTCTATGGTATGACCGTCCACGATACATATTTCTGGAATTCTGCGTGGAAGACAGCAGGGATGTAAAAGTGGACCTTGATGATTACAAGGTAATATTGAGGTAAGAAAACATTGTCTTCTGTTTTAGGAGTGGGAAAAATATGAATATTGGTGTTAATAAACAAACACAAATGGCTAGCTTTTATTTTCCATTGAACACTATAGAACTTATTTCTACAAAAAAATACATTGGATTGTGTTACTGTATAAGTGTGTCGATTTTCTGATTCTCATTTACACATGATCAGTAATTAGTCTATTTCTTCACACAACTGCTTTCTTCTCTAAAAATGGAAATACGCCTTCAGAAGGTGGATTAGTAATGTTTAAGTAATATGCAGGTAGTCCTTGACTTATAAATCACAATTGGGACCAGAAATTCCCCAAGGCAGTTGTTAAGTAGGTTGCGCACTGATTTTGCAACCTTTTTTGCCTATTGTTAAGTGAATCACTGCAGTTAAGTGACTCAATGGTTATTCTGTGTTGTACAAAGCAGATAGATAAACTCCACAAAGCATCCATACAAAGTCTTTTTTATTGGTTCATCAGGGATTCTCATTAACTCACACTTATAATGAGATTCTTCTTAATGTCCAATCCTTTGCATGTCTGTCTTTATAGGTAAAAAGATGGTTATCTCTTATTCCTTTCATGCCATATCGTAGAAGCAGGGGGTAGAGCTGCTACCATGAGGCTGTGTTTAGGCAAGAGTGAAGAAACCTCCCCCGACCCACCAAGGGTCAATTCAGTGACTAATCAGGGTTACAGATGTGTCCACATGACATGAATTACATTTCCCAGGATACCTTAACTATATTTACCATGATGGATTCCCTTAAGGGGACAGCTCCCAATTCCTAACTAACTATCCCAAATCCCATTAACTATAACTGGCTGGATAGCACAATGGTCATTAAGCAAATCTGGCTATCCCCATTTGACTGCTTGTCAGCAGCTGGAAAGGTCATAAATAGTGATCACATGATCTAGAATGCTACAATTGTCATTAATACATGCAATGCCAAATTTTGATCACAGATCCTGGGAATGCTATGATAATTTTAAGTGCAAGGAATAGTTCTAAATCACTTTCAGTGCTGTAGTAACTTCAAATGGTCACTAAATGAAGAGTTGTAAATTGAGGACTACCTGTAATAGCTAGTTTACTAAGCCAGTTATCTGCAGTAGCATTTGTGAAAACAGAAAATTTCAAATAAGTATTTACTGTGTATCTTTCTGCAGCTGTAAGAATTCTGATGGCATTGAAATACACAACGAGATTCAGTTTTATGCTCGAATAAATTCCAAGGTAAGCAACTGAATGAAGAGGACAAGCTTTAAAAAAAAGAGTACATTTATTTTTCTTTGATATAGATAATCCTCAATTTACAATCTTAATTGGAACTGAAATTTATATTGTAAGTTGGTAGGGTCATAAAGCAAGATGTCATGTGACCACACAGATTTATGACAGCAACTCTCCCCACTGTGGACATAAATTGAGAATTACAAGTCATTAAGTGAGTACCCACCACAATCTAAATTATTCTGAGCTGGTCCCTCCCAGCCCTGAGCCTCAATAAGTAAGGGTCTATCATTACATTCCCACTTGCCTCTCTACCCACCTCTACCCACCTCTATCCTTTTGGCTGCCCTGTTTGTGGGAATTATAAGTGGGAGACAACATTTAACAATCCCTATGTAGAAAATTCCAGAAATGAAGATGATTACACAAGAAAAATTTCGTTAGGAAATGCACTTTTGGATTAATCATACTTTACACACCTATGTGATGTTGTAAAATTATTAGGTGTCAAATTTTCTCTGTTTTTTCTGACTGTAAAGAACCAGGTTTTTTTTAAGAACAGTGGTATAATACCATAGATGTGATGATTTTATTGTTACTTTTCTTTGTTTTATGGTGTAGATTCAACTGTTCAGTGATGTATTGAATAGAATGAATCCATTCTTGAGATAATACCATTGCATATCTCAACTATTACTTTTTGGTCAGCTCTATTTTAAGGGTTTATTTTAAGCAATATTTTATTTCTGTACTATTGCTTAAATGAAAATGTGTAAATATGTTTTATTTGTTTTAACCATTTAGTCATGTCTGACTCTTGGCGACTTTATAGGCAAGTGCTCTCCATGCTACCCTATCAATTGTTGGATGTTCAATTTTCCATCAGCTGTGGTGGTATCAAGCCAGTGGTATCTTTGCTTGCTCCTTCTTCTTGTTCTACTAAACTAGAGGTTGCCAACTTTTTGGACCTCAGGGACTACCAAACTCATAATTTTAAATCCCGGGGACCACTAATATGAATTTTGACTGACGGTGGCTTGCTGACTTTGGTGGGAGAGAGAGATCTGATCTAACCTCTCTCCCTCCCTCCCTCCCTCCCTCCCTCCCTCCCTCCCTCTTGAATTTTTTTTAATAAAAAAGAGCAACTTTTACCCAAAATTAGGCAAAGCAGGCAGGCAGATTGAGTTGTTCACAGAATTACAGATTCACTTAGAGATCTATCTATCTGCAATCGGCTACCTGCACTGAATAATAGAAGCTTCAGTCCTAGGTTTGGCTCTGTAGAGCTGAAGATCTAAAGATTAGCTAGAAAGCAAGAAATCCAATGATTTCCTGCTTTCTAGCTAATCTAAATCTCCTGGCACAGCAGAACAGCTGATGGTTGGAAAAAGGAAAAAAAAGGAAAAATAGCAACTTAGCAAGTTTGCCAGGTAAGGAGTGAGTGGGTGGGGAGGGTTCCCGCAGGTCATGTGGGTGGCACAGCCTTGTGTTCCTGCGCAGCCTGGATTAATTGCTTTGGGGGGTGCTCTGGAGGTGACATTTCTCTGTGGACCACCAAAATTTTCTTGCGGACCACCAGTGGGCCATGGACCACCGGTTGGCGACCACTGTACTAAACTTCCTAGCATTATTGCCTTCTTCAATGAATTTGCACACATGACATGGCCAAAGTAAATCAGACATAATCTTATGATTTTAGTTTCTATTGATGTGTCTGGTTTTCTATGATTTAATACCTTTCTGTTAGTTGGCTGTCCATGTATATGCAATAATGAATGGAGGGAACCTTTCAAAGCAAATAAGAGCAAAAATGTGGCCCTCAAATGTGGATTTCATCAGTATTTATAGGACTAACTTAAATGTATTCAACTAATTGCAATTGCAATTACTTATAGAAGAATTAATTGATTTTTTTTCTGCTACAATGTAATCACTTTCAGGATTCCCAAAATAAACGTTCAGGCAGGTCCATCACACTCTTTGCACGCAAGTGGAAGGACAAAGTGCCGTGGCCACGTCTGACCAAAGAAGATTTCAAGGTAGGACACCTGCCCTGGTTAATTAAGGAACCAATACACATAGTTCTTGTTTAGCAACCACAATTGGGCTTGACAATACTATTATTAATTATTATTAAGTGAAGTGGTCTCTAAGGCAAACCATAACTGTGCTTATAATCTTATTTCAGCTTTCCTTTGCCTTACAGACCTGTGAAAGTTGTAAATATGAAGACTAGTTGCAAAGTTACTTCTTCATCACTATGAATGGTTGTAAAAGTGGGCAGTTGCTAAACAAGGATGACTTATACTACCGAATCTCAGTATTATACAGGGATATCAATAAGACCAAGTCCTGCTTGCTTAACCATCTCCATAGAAAACTTGGCTTTTTTATTTTTAGTCAAAGGCAGTTAACATGATTAGTTGAGATTTTATACCAGTTAAAAGTAGGTAATTTGGCAAAATATATTCTGATTTAATACCAGTTCTTTTCCTGTTTGGTTGAAAAGATGGAGAAATTAGAATGCCATTGCTTTATTTTTAAATGCTACTTTTAGTAACAGTAATAGGAACAGAGATGGAACATGCTGTAGACAATTGTTTATCTTATTTGCAGCCAGCATGGCTCTCAGTGGACTTTGATAACTGGAGAGACTGGGAAGGAGATGAAGAGGTGGAAGCAGCCATGGTCGAACAATATGCAGAGGTGAGCACAATTATCAGATCAAGGCAGAATTCCAAAACTTACCTGACTCACTCTGAATTAGAAAAACTGAAATCTGAGAAAGTAGAAAGTGGCTATTCTGTATCCCAATTATAGTGCTAACTAATAGTGATAGCAGGAATAATTACATATATACAAAATGCAATTATTCTATTTGGCAGTGTCACAAGTAATAGCTAGAAAAACACCATTTACAAAAACAGGTTTGTACTGCTATTATACATGCCATAAATTCTTGTATTATTTATGCACTATTTATACATGAAGTATTGAATATTGCAAATGTTTGCCCATATTTAGGTAAAAAATAAAATCAAAAGGTAAAAGGCTCTAATAAGAGAGCAAATAATATTAATCTTTCCCTAGTTCTTAGTTTTCAGAAATGATTGACTACATCAGTGGTTCTTAACCTGGGTGATATCGCCCCCCAAGGGGCGATTTTGTTTTTCAGGGGGGCGATGGAATGAAAAGGGCAATTTGGGGCGAAGGAACGGAAGGGGGCGATATGGGGGTGATGGATCGAGATATATTGGGGGGAGAGAGATCGAGAGAGATCTATATTGGTAGATAGGTAGGTAGGTAGACAAAAAAGACAGACAGGTAGGTAGATAGGCAGGAAGGTAGGCAGGCAAACAGACAGACCTTTTGGATGGATGGATAGTCAGGCGCCGGTTCAGGTGTGGTACAACAGTCAATGGAGTGAGCCTGCAGGGCCGGCGCCTTGAATGCCCCCCTGCTGCCTCTTAGTGTCCCCAAGGGGGCCAGCAGAGGGGTGCTAAGAGGCGACGGGGCGTTCGAGGTGCCGGCCGGGCCTGCAGGTTCACCCATTGACTAGCACTGCTCCGGAGCCGGCGCCTGCAATGCGGAAGCAGCGGCACGTTATGTGCCGCTGCAGCCACATTCAACGCGCTGCCCCCCTGATGCCTCTTAGCGCCCCTCTGCTGGCCCCCTTGGGGACGCTAAGAGGTGGCAGGGGGGGTGGTTATGTTGGGGGGAGGGGGCGATGACAACTTCCTCAATGGCTCAAGGGGGTGATTCTTTCAAAACTTTTAAGAACCACTGGACTACATGATAACTTGCCCTCTTTTTACAGAGCAAAAAAGAATCATGTAGATTCTTTTAGCCAGATTCAATACTGTTACTCATTGACTAACATAAATAATAGTAGATATTTTAATAACTTTTTATGCAAATAACTGTTAATAATATTGCTATATTATTTGGGTAGGAATATCCTCCCCGTTTCTCAATATTAAATAGCAGCACTATTTGCTTTAATCTCCTTGTTCCCTTACAGCTCATGCAAAAAGTCACTAAGAAAGATCCACCCCCAGCTATGGATGATCTTGATGTACGTATGTAGGAAATAGCATCTTTAACTATTTCTGAACTTCTGCTTGCTTGACTCCATACTATCAGTTTGTGAGATGAGATGGAATATGGCTTGTGCTTCCCTAGTATTTCAAGCTATTGTGCCAGAACTTGCAGAAGTTGATGTATACATTTTAAAAGTATTTCATTTCATAAATTTGGGTTATGTTCCTCTCTCAGTTAATTTACTAATCTTTCTCTGTATGCACTTAATAATTTTAGGATGACAGCTGAAAGTGTACACCTCTCTGACTGGACTGCTACCTTAGTTTACTACTGCTACAGTCAGCAGTGACATGGAAGTACGCTACATACTGGCTAAGGCCTAGCTCAAGGAAGCAGATGTGACGTGGCAAAGTGTTTCAAATGTATTTATTTTAATAAGTGTAAAATTATTGCAGTGTAATTTTTCTGGATGACTTTAATAAACAACTCTTTGCACCAAATCTGGGGGTGAAGTTGGCCCTAAAGACCCAGCAGAGTTGTTGTAATCCATTGCCTATTAAGTGTAGAAAGAAACGAGACTCAGGTAGCATTCTTTGTAATTTGGATAATTACAAGAAACTCTTTGTAACTTTTTGTGAAAGAAAATGATCATTCAATAATCAAATACTAGCTTCAGCTTCAGCTGATTTTACTTTCAAGGAGACATTTATAGGTATGTGTTGCCCCTTCTATTTCATTGAGTGGAATTTCATTTGATCTTTGAAGTTCAGTCATAACTGGGAACCATCTGGAAATACTCTGAATAAGCTGGATAACAACAACAACAACAATTACCTTAACAGTTGTTAGGTCCTTGGTTAGGACTTGAAATGTTAAATTTTTACCAGCCCCATACTGTGAATTGAATTGATGATGACAACAACAACAACAACAATAGTAATAATAAAATAAAAAACAACTAGGAACTGCCTATATACACAAATGTTATTTTAACAGCTCTTAGGTCCTTGGGTGGGACCTGAACTGTTAAGTTTTTATCAATTCCAGATTGTTAATCAAATTGAAGATTAACAACAACAACAACAATAATAATAATTGAAGGCTTCATTTTGACTGCCCAAGAACAAGATCTGTAGACCAATTCCATGAAAACAAAAATTTAACATGTAAGTAACAACAGCAAATGCCGCTTATGCAGTGAGGAAGATAAACAGTGGAACATCTTATCAGTGGCTGTAGCAAAATCTCACAAACTGATTTTTTTACAACGTCATGATCAAGTTGCCAAAATCATACATTGGAAGCTTTGCCAGAAGTTTGGGTTCAAATGCAGCAAATATTACTGGGAATACCAAATTGACCAAGTTCTTGAAAATGAACAGGTCAAGATCCTGTGGGACTTTCAAATCCAAACAGATAGACATCTGGCCCACAACACACCTGACATCACTATTGTAAAAAAGAAAAAAGTCTGGTTCATTGATGCTGTAATACCAGGTGATGCACAAATTGAGGAGAAACAGCTAGAAAAAAATAACAAAACATTGTGATTTACAAATGGAAGTTGAGTGATTATTGAGGAAAAAATCAATGGTTGTACCAATAGTAATAGGAACCCTTGGAGTAATATCCAAAGGGCTGCCTAGATATATGGAAATTTTGACCTTATTAGACCTCAATATCCCGACTTTACAAAAAAACACCCTACTTGGAACTGCCTAAATCAGATGCTACCTTAACAGCTCTTAGATCCTCGGTTAGGTCTTGAACTGTTAAGTTTTAATCAGTCCCACTGTGAATCGAATTATTTTTATTATGATCATTTTTATTGTTGTTGATGTTCAGTTGACCGAGTTTCATTTTTAATGAATAAAAGTTTATAATAACAACAGTAACAATAATAATAACAAAAATAATACCATTCTAGAAGAAGGCAGTATTTTAGTGAACCATTTCCCTAGCAGAAAATTATATGGGTGTAGACCCTTGTGTTACCTTAATTGGGCAGCATATTTATGATTCTTTAGCATGCTTCTTGGTGACAATCCTAAACCTTTTGTGATTTTATAGCAGAATTCTTATGCTAGTATCAGATCTGGGTTACAAACATGGAGGCCAGCAGGACAACTCTCTTGCCTTAAAAATGGGAACTAAAATGGAAATCCAATCCTCAACTATGGTTTCCCCATGCCTTTAATTCTTTCTCTATAGGAAGGTTTCTCAACTTCAGCAATTTTAGGATGGACTTCTATTTCCAGAATTCCCCAGCCAGCATTCTCTGAATAAAAATCAACACATCTTAAAACTAGATGCTGATAAACAGTGATCTATACAAATTTATTCAATTTATATGCCACCCATCTCTCCTGACTATAATATTAAGCTGAATGCTGTAGGAACCATAAACTATTGGGCTAATAGATCTGGGCTGCAAAAAATCCAGATCACTTGACACAACAAATAAATTGATAAAACTCTCTCTATTCTTTGCTGTCATTTATAGTCTTCTAATTTTCAAAATCTTAAGCCTACACATATTACCCCGCTGTTTAGGTGTAGTCAATTGTTATTTGTTCTATTGACAATAATAGAACCTCTTTTTACATGATATATGAAATCAGTCTCTGATAACATTCTCAACAAAAGGCTTTCTCAATCCTAAAAGTACTGTTTAATCCCAAGGCTGGAAGATTTCTATATTTTCACAAGAATGAAAGAGCAAACAATAATAATATTATTATGATTATTATTATTATTATGATTATTATTATATTTGGACTTATATGCCGCCCCATCTTCGGGGAGGACTCGGGGCGGCTCACACAAAATATATATACAATACATAAAACATCATTCAAAATTATATCTAATCCAAATATATTATAAAATATTAAAACGCCCCATTATAAAATCCCCAGTCCCTCTCAATCCAGGCTGGCCTGTAAAAACAGCCAGGTCTTTAGATCGCAGCGGAAGGAACGCAGGTCAGGGGCCAACGCAGCCCCAGGGGCAGCTGGTTCCAAAGGGTGGACACCCCCACAGAGAAGGCCCTCCCCCGGGGAACCGCCAACCGACATTGTCTGGCTGATGGTACCCCCAGGAGGGCCTGCCTGTGACAGCGTACTGGGCGATTGGACCTCGATGCTGGTAGGAGGCGCTCCTGCAAGTACCCTGGACCCAAGCCATGAAGGGCTTTATAGGTTAACACCAGCACCTTGAATCTTATATGGAGGGCAACTGGTAACCAATGCAGACCGCGCAGGAGGGGTGTCACCATGGGAGAATCGGGCCGCTCCCATCACTGCCCGTGCGGCCGCATTTTGTACCAGCTGAAGCTTCCGTATAGTGCGCAAGGGCAGCCCCAAATAGAGAGCATTGCAGTAGTCAAGACGGGAGGCAACGAGCGCATGGGTGACCGTGCATAGGGAATCTTGGTCCAAGTAGGGGCGTAACTGGTGCGCACCAGGTGAACCTGGGCAAAAGCCCCCCTGGTGACGGCTCCCACCTGCTCCTCCATATTGAGCCATGCGTCCAGAAGGACACCCAAGTTGCGCGCCCTATCCACGGGGGGCAACACCTCTCCCCCCATGAGCAAAGGTGGAATTTCTTGGATCCGAGATACCAGTATGCACAGGCACTCAGTCTTGTCTGGGTTGAGCTGGAGCCTGTTCCTCCCCATCCAGATCCGTACTGCCTCCAAGCACCAGGACATCACGGGGAGGGCATCACTGCGATGGTCTGGGGTGGAGATGAAAAGCTGGGTATCATCAGCTTATTGATGATACCTTACCCCGAAACCGCAGATGATCTCGCCCAGCAGCTTCATGTAGATGTTGAACAGGAGGGGAGAAAGAACCGACCCCTGAGGCACCCCACAAGTGAGGGTCCTCGGGGTCAATCTGCCCCCCGTCAACACCGACTGCATGCATCCCGAGAGGTAGGAGAACCACCATAAAATGTTGCCTCCCACTCCCAGCTCCTGAAGACGCCGCAATAAGATACCATGGTCGATGGTATCAAAAGCCGCCGAGAGATCTATTAGGACCAGGAGAGAGGAACATCCTCTATCCCGAGCCCTCCAGAGATCACCCATCAGCGCGACCAATGCCGTCTTTGTGCTGTAACCAGGCCTGAAGCCCAATTGAAATGGATCTAGGTAATTGTGGATTGTTACTGCTGTTTTTGTCTAGGCTGTTATTTACATTAATGATTTTAAATTATGTATAATAACTATAACTAAACAACAACAATAATGGATGTGATGGAGAAATTAACATAGGAAGCACTAAGACATTTGACAAAGCAGACCACAACCTACTTCTTGGTAAGCTAGAAAAATATGGAATAGAGAGCATTACTACTAGATGGATTTGTAATTGGCTGATAAATTACATTCAATGTGTAATCCTTAATGGAACTACATCCACATGGAGGGAAGTAAGCAGTAGGGTACCCCAAAGTTTTATTTTAGACCTAGAACTCTTCAACATCTTCATAAAAGATTTAGATGAGGGAATAGGAATTTGCAGATGACACCAAACTGGCAGGAGTAGCCAATACCCCAGAAGATAGACTCAAGATGCAGAAGGATCTCGACAGAGTTGCACACTGGGTCCTATAATTCAATGGTGAGAAAAGTAAGGTTTTATACTTAGCCAAGAAAAAACAAAGGTATGGGTATAGAATAGGTGGAATCTGGCTCAATAGCAGTAACTACAAGAGGGATCTTGGATTCCTATGAACAATCATTTATATCATATGTGTCAAACTCTATTGCGTCACATGACATATCATGACATTTTTTGCCTTTGCAGAGTCAGGGTGGGCATGGACTGCATGTGATGCATCCGGCCCACCAGCTGCCAGTTTGACACCCCTAATTTAAATTGAACCAAAGCTGCAGCCACCAAAAAATCCAATGCATTCCTAGGTTGCATTAACAGAGGAATAGAATCGAGTTTATGTGAAGTGTTAGTATCCCTTTATAAGGCCTATGTAAAACCATGCTTGGATTCAATTTTGGTCACAATATAAAAATGTTAAGAAAGTGCAGAGAGAGTAATAAAGCAGACTAGAGGCTAAAACATGAAGAATGATTGCAGGAATTGGGTATGTCTAGTCTAATGAAAAGATGGACTAGGGATGATACGATAGCAGTGTTCCAATATTTGAGGGGGCTGCCACAAGGAAGAGGAGGCCAACCTATTTTCCAAAGGACCAGAAGCCAAAGCAAGAAGCAATAGTTGGGAACTAATCAAAGAGAGAAGCAACCTAGAATTAAGGAGAAATTTCCTAACAGTAACAACAATCAAATTCTGGATTCAGAAGTGCGGGTGCTTCATCACTGGAAGTTTTTAAAAAGAGACTAGAGAGCCATTTGTCTGAAATAGGGTCTCCCCCTCCAGGGTCCCTTTAGACTGTGTTTAATAGCATCAAAGATGTTTTATTTCGCCGTTCCCTCTCAAGGAGAGGAAATCGACCAGCCACCCTTCTCCTGTCTCGGCTGAGCCGTCTTTAAAGTTAATACTTAGGTCACGAAACACAAACAGCTCATTGGCCAACGTTTCACGAAACACAAACAGCTCATTGGCCAACGTTGGCCCCACCCTGTCTACATAGCAAATTTTGACAAACATAGCAATTATGTCCCTCGCTGCGTGCCTTAGGCCGCCGGTCGCGCGTGCCCGGTGTCTCGGAGAGAGGGAGAGAAAAGATCGTTCACGCCTCCTGGTTGGGTGACTTCAGTGACTGCATGGCGTTTATGTGCCAGCGGGACAGCTGGGTTCAGCAGGTGCGGAAGGAGGCAGGCGAGCGGTGGCTCTGAGAGGCCGTGCTCGTTGCCAACATTCGGGGCGGATGAACGTTTGCAGCTTTGCTCTTCCTCCGTTTGCGCTGGAAAAGGATTCTTGTCGTAGTCTTTCCAATCTCCAAAACTGGAGATAAGCGGCTTTATCCAGAATTGGAAAGGCTATGCCTAATCACGCCCCCTTTGCTAGCACAAATTGAGACGAACAGTTGCAGGGTTCCTCCCATTCGATTTTTCTGTAGTCTGTAGTTGCGGGATTTTAGAAATCTGCAGGACTTATTGAGCCCAGGACAGTCCGTGGTTCTTTTTTCATATTTTTGTTTCATGAATATAGAACAGTGTTCCATATATAGCAGATGATTCTTAGGTAGGCCTACTTTCTTCCTCAAGCAATTATTGCCATTCCATGTTCTCCTTATTATAGCTTCCTCTGGCAACTAATACTAATATGACAATGCAAAAAGAATATATTTAATTACTTGCATAATACAATATGCTGATATAAAAATGAGTTGCTTATACATTGTACATTAGTAGGAAAGTAAAGCTCAGGAAAGCAAAAGCAAAGGGCTTAACTGCCCTTTGCCCAAGAATAACTTGCCTATGAGCGGAGGTATGACTCACTGTAATTATAGGAAAGTGCCTCAAGAGGCCACATTTATAGTATTTGGTCTCATTTTAAGAGGTTTCTAATCTGCGAAGCCTTTTAGAAGGCAACCAGAAGTGAAATTGGACATCTTTAAAAAGTATGATATATGTAAGAAAATAAATTTACTGTGGGTTATGGAGCTGGTATACATGGTACGGAATTAAAATGTAGTACAGAAATATTAAAATAGAAGTTTGGGATAAAAATTGCATTATTTGCTGAATGTAATATTTGTAACAAAATGTATGCAGTTCTCCCCAGGAATTTACAAGAAAGAAGGCTTTTGTTAAAAACATAACATTTTTTTCTCATTGTTCATCACTCTTGGCTTGCACATGATACACCTCTTTAATATCAACGTTCTATGTGTTAGTTGCCTCCATCAAAACTAAGGATTTCTTCCTTTTCCTGTTAAGTTTACCACCCAGGTGGTCTCCTGCTGCCCGGCAAAATTATCTACAGAAATTAGTAGAAAGAACATTTTGCAAGGTTTCCATGTTATCCTGGAAGACACTATTCTTTTCCCAGAGGGTGGAGGGCAGGTAATAATTGTACATTTCAAAGTATTTTAGAATTGTAAATTATTGTGTATTTCTTAATGTTTTGCTTGATATTAAATCTAACTTTATGTTTTTAAAACCAAAACTTTAATTGTTCAATATACTTGTTAGGAATACATGATTTTTTAAACTTTTAAATATGTTTATTTGTATTTAGAAATTTAATGAGATATTTCAAGAATAAGTTCCATTGAAAACAATTTTAACATAAAAAGATAGACTTGGATTGCATAAGATGTATTACATAAGGGAGTTGGAAATTCTGGAATAATTCTTCCTAAAAATCTTTGCTGTGAGATTCATAATAATTGAAACTTTTACTTGGAACTAATTAATAATATAAAAATGATTGAGCAATGCCTTTATTTGTGCAGTCATTCATTGTTGCTCTTGCATTAATATTTATTTTGGTATATCTATGAAAAAGATAGCATTTATTATGGTTGTAACTTTTTCCCCAGAACCTTCCCACAAATTTGTGAATTAAGTTTATCTCTTTTATACATTTTGTTGAGGGTGTTTTTTTCTCAGAAGCTGAGAATTGGGATTGTAACTTTAAATTTCTTCATTCCAGCCTGATGACCGGGGATTTATTAATGATATCCCTGTTCTCAGAGTCACCCGACAAGGTCCAGATGCTTTACACTTTATCCAGACACCACTTGAGCCAGGAACTAAGGTACAACTGGTGCTGGACTGGGACCGACGGTTTGACCATATGCAGCAGCATTCAGGTGAAGAATTGATGCATGTGATGTCCATCAGTTTTGGTGATACAATACAGAATACTTATAGAAACCCAATAGAAAGTGTTTAAATAGCTGATAAATAATTATCTGTTTCAGGACAACATCTCATCACAGCACTTGCAGATCTGATGTTTGGATACAAGACAACATCATGGTAAGCAGGATGCAACTTTGCTCCTGTCTTTCTTGCTTGTGGATTCTAAAACTACAGCAGAGGTAAATTGCAAAATCTGTAGAAATGTAACTCTTTCAGGTAATGCTGACAGACTTAAAGCCTGTAGAATTGTTATTAACAGAATCATTTGTAAAAAAAACAGATAACCATATGGTTTATTAGAAAATAAATATCAACAATTGGCAATATTTTATTTTAGGACAAATAAAAAATGCACAAATGTATGCATATGCTTTTGAGTTATTGGAATTCTTGTTCAGGGTAAATGGTCCAGAAATCAGGGAAAGGAGAAGAAGTATTTAGGGTTGCAGCCATGAGGATTGCATCTTAGAGTAAATCTTAAAATGAAGATTATATAATGAAGATTATAGAGTTGAATATATTAATATATAACTCAAGGATTCTGGGACATAAAGTTATGGTGGAGTTTGTAGTTTACCAAAAATCACCTACCTCTTTACCTTTCTTTGATGAAATGATTGACAGAGCACATTCTGAAGCTAAAGAATGTAAGGTTCTATTACCTGAAAGTAGGTTTTTAAGTTTTGAAGATTTTATTCAATCCAAATAGGTAATTTGGATTCAGAAGACTTTTCCCTCAATATGTAAATTGATGCATTCAGTCTGCCATGTCTGTCTTCGGACTGATTATAAATTGGAGATCTCATAGACATAGCTTTTGGCTTGCTTTTTAAGATTTTTTCCTCCTGATTTTTGTACATGTAACCTGCCAAGGAATTTTGTAAAATTACATACTTGCATATGATGTTATTTGGTTATTTCTAGTTAATGAATTCTATTTTCTTTTTTTTAATTACACACAAAACAAAGAACAAATGTCCCTCTCTACCTTCCCTCAGCTACAAAAATATACTTTCAATGTTTCTTGAAGCCATAGGGAAAAACATAATATCATTTTCTATCTTAAAAATGCAAGTAGTTTTTAAAGAAAATGTCTTATGGAACAGCATCCTGCAGCCCACAAATACTGGTATTTGTACAATCCCTTTTGTCAATGAGCCTTAAAAAACTAGCTGTTTTCCTGGACCTTGGGTCAATATATTTTTGGACCTTTTAAAATCATTCATGAATGTTTTTGGTTTTGTTCCTTTCAGGCTACTGTTCATTTAATTTATCTTATTTTTATCTTTTTTTTATTGAGAAGCTTCGGAGAGTTGTTCTGGAATTGGAGAACCTAGAAATTCCATGAATGAAAGAATGAATGAATGAATGAATGAATGGAGGTTGATATAGAATGTTAAACTAGTGAATGAGATTAAAGACTGATTTCAGTATTTGCACAAGAGTTAATAAACTATGTAATTCTCAGATAAACATGCATAATAATGCTGCCTCCATTTCATTCCACCCTAATTCTTAATCAAAAGAAGATCATGCATAGCCAAGAAGAGTCTTTGTGGATATATGTTTTATCCCTAACGAATGAGGAGAAAATATCATATTGCCTTTCTCTGTCCATTGCAGGGAACTGGGTCGTC
Source organism: Naja naja (assembly GCA_009733165.1). Taxonomy (NCBI): domain Eukaryota; kingdom Metazoa; phylum Chordata; class Lepidosauria; order Squamata; family Elapidae; genus Naja; species Naja naja. Next base: position 94,476,418 of record CM019155.1, on the reverse strand, counting down.
AGCGAAGCACTATTGAACTAGACACCTTGTCAATGACAGTAGATCAGGTGACAGCCCTTGAGCAGAGTGTGAATGAAAAAATTCGAGCTCGGGTCCCTGTGATGGTACGAGAGTTTGCTATGGGTGATCCTGAAATTGAGATGGTAAGTTTGGGCTGAAGTAGTGGAAAAGGAAACTACTTTGTATTCTTCTCTAACCAGATACTGTACTACAGGTAAGGAGCCGTGGCTTACCAGATGATCATACTGGGCCAGTTCGGATAATAAGCATTGAAGGTATTGATGCCAATATGTGTTGTGGAACACATGTCTCCAATCTAAGTGACCTGCAGGTGAGCCCCCCCGTGCAAAGTTTTATAAATTGAATTTCTTCAGATGTGCATGTCAGGCTGTCCTGCAGAACAAAAATAGCCTCTTTGTGCTTGTAAAATCTTTTAATCTGACTCAATGTTTGTTTGTTCAAAAGGTCATTAAGCTCTTGGGTACAGAAAAGGGAAAAAAGAACAAAACCAACTTAATTTTTCTTGCTGGCAATCGGGTGCTGAAAAGTCTGGATCGAAGCCATTCCACTGAAAAGGCCATGACATCACTGCTTAAGCAAGTATTCCATTTTCTGTATATCACAAATGGGCACCTCTATACACAGTCACACAGAAACTATTTCAGACTTACTGGCCTGAGAAGTCCACTTAAGCAGTAGAAGGAAAAACAGTTGAACTTTGAGATTTTTTTAAATCCAGAAATCAATGACGCACAGGTTAATTATTTACTTAAGAGGAACAGATACTTTATTTAAACATATTTAAAGTTTCATGATAAGTAATGTAAGCCTCTGAACAATTGTTCCTGAAAAAAAAAAGGTTCCCAAATCATGCAGCAACTCCTATTACAATCAGTTCTGCATCCCATATTAACACAAGTTGCTCTTCTCACATTTCTCTTCAAAGTTTACTCTCAATAAGACACTATACACAGGGGTGAGATTCAGCCGGTTCGGGCCAGTTCGGGCAAACCAGATGTTAATTTTACATCCAATTTGGTGAACCGGTAGTTCCAAAGACCAGACCACCCCACCCTGCCCTTCCCAGGAGTCACCCCATGCCTGTTTTGGCTCTCAGGAGGCTCCAGGGAGGCTTCCTAGGCCAAAACCCCCACACCCCATTTTGGGCCTAGGAGGCCTCCTCCTGGGAGCAAAACGGGTGCAGTAGCACTCCCGGCCCCATTTTTGCTCCCAGGAGGCTGCAAGGAGGCTTACAAGGCCCAAAATGGGGTGCAGGGGGGTGCTAAGAAAGAAAGGGAGAGATGGAAGAAAGAAAAGGGGGAAAGGAGAAAGAAAAAGAAAGAAAGAGGGAGGGTGGGAAGGGAGAAAGAAAGAAAGGGAATGAAAGAAAAAGAGAAAGAAAGAAAAGAAAGAAAGAAAAAGGAGGGTGGGAAGGGAGAAAAAAGGGAAGGAAAGGAGAAAGAAAGAGGGAGGGAGGGGAGAAAGAGGAAGGGGGAGAAGGGAGAAAGAAGGAGGGAAGGAAGAGAAAGGAAAAAAGGAGGGAAGGGAGAAAGAAAAAGAAAGGCAGACAAAGGAGAAAGAAAGGGAGGGAAGGGAGAAAGGGAAAGGAAAGTGAATGAGATATGGATGGATGGATGGATGGATAGAGGGAGGGGAGAGAGAAGGGAAAGGAAGGAAGGACCACAAATCCTGGCACTAGATGCAGCTTCAGAGGATGCTTTGAAACCGCGCAGCAATCCAGGGCTGGAAGGGACCTTGGAAGTCATCTAGTCCAACCCCCTGCTCCAAGACCATTGTTAAAGTGAGTTTCTCTCTTTTGACCCACCCAGTCACCAAGCCACACCCACCAAGCCGCTCCCACAGAACCAGTTGTTAAAAAATATGAATCCCACCCCTGACTATACAGTCTTTCCTGAATCCTGTGGTTGCCCTTGTATTTTAGGAATGGTCCTGAAGAACATGTAGAAGCTGTGAAAAGACTGCAGAGCTCTCTGAAGCTGCTTCAGAAGGTAGGTTTATGTCACTTCATTTTCTGTCATGGAAAGTTTCAAGCCTGGCTTTACAGTAACCACAGCAAGATACACCGTCAACTTTATATTAGAATAAGATATTGGAAAGCAGTTTACAGAGAAGCATGTTTAGGAATGGAATATGGAAATCAGGTTTGAGGAAGATGGGTTGGTTAGGAATGATAGTGACTATGACTGCAGTTTTCAGGGCTCACCTGGAAGGATGTCATCTAGCCTCCAGAAGGATTAGATTGAGAACCAGTTGCAGGTAGATTAGTCCTACTTGCCTTTCAGGACTATCCAAGGTCTGGTCTCCCAGCACAAAATTACATGTGATTAGAATCCAGATGGGTAGAGGATAGTTTGATCATGGAGAAACTCAGTAACATTTATTGCATCTTTGTCCTTTTTTACCTTGCTAGGAATTTCCCTGCTCGGTCATTTCCTCAGTCAGTTAATCTTTGCTGAATGTAGCAATTGATTGGATGTAACACATCCATGATGTACTTCTTTTTTCAGAATAATGTGAATTTGCTAAGAGATTTAGCTGTTCTTACAGCGCAGAACTTCAAAAACACCACAGCTGAACAGCCAGTATTTGTCTTACACAGGTGAGGGAAAAGACTCCATATGTTTAAGTTTGGCTAATTTGGCAGATCACCATGAGAAAATCTATTTATATGTTTGCTAAGAGTCAACACTAGTCTGACAATATCAGTATGGTGGAACCAACAAATGTCTTAGATAAGGGGAAATTCAAGATAATTGAAGTCACCCTCATCTCCCATACACCCACAAACATGAAATGATATTTAATTTTATCCACAAGAACAGTTCAGTGTCATGAGAACTCTGTTAATAATAAATCCTTTGAAGCTCCATCAAGCAAAAGTGTGTTATATTTTAAATTTCCAAAAAGCTGAAGTTAATACAAATTAAATTATAAAACTAATCCAGGCATTGATGGTTTCCTCTTTGTGTGTCTGATAGACCTGCTACAGAGAATGGTATGAGAGTGCAAGTTTGGACTTATTTCTTACAAAATTTTAAAAATAGGAAAGAATTTTTCTATTCTTCTTAGGGGATCATGGAATATCTTTCTCCTCTCTACAGGAAAGATGGTGACTCTGAGTTCATGAATATACTTGCAAATGAAATTGGCTCTGGGGTGAGTCTTTTCTCTAATTTTTAAATTTAAAGGAAGTTCCTGTTTCTGTTACAGATAGATGTTGTTAACAACCATTTGTTCAAAGACCATTTGAAATATAACAGCAGTGAACAAGGAGATTCATGACTGTTCCTGATAATGTGTGGCTGTTGCGGTGTTCGCATTGTCAGGTAATCACAATTCAGGAATTTTGCAACCAGCTCACAATGATAAGAGTTGCAGTGTGCTGGGTCATGTTCTCGCCATCTGCGACCTTCACAGCTGGCTTCCAACAAAAAATCAATGGGAATGAGGGCAGGTGATTATAAATTAAAACCATGTAACAGTGGGACAGTGTAACAGCATGGGGATCCGTCTAACAACCACATCTGGAACTGCTGCAACTGCTATTATAAGTCTATGCATGGTCATATTTCATGACCATGTCCCTTATTGATGGAGTTGACAATCCTAGTTACAGTAGTTCTTGACTTAACAGCCATTATTTAATAATGGTTGAAAGAAAAATGACTTCAGGAAAAGTGATTTACAACCTGTTCTTGTACTTATGACTGTCACATCACACCCACACACCAGTCACATGATAACAATTTGGGTGCTTGGCAACCAATACGCATTTATGACCAGCTGCAGTGCTTTTTTGATGACATTTTTGATGTTAGGTGTCCATTTTAGGTCTTGAGATATGATAGAACCTAGAAATTTGAAGGTCTCTACTGTTGATACTGTGTTGTCTAGTATTGTAAGAGGTGATAGTATGGGAGGGTTTCTCCTAAAGTCTACCACCATTTCTATGGTTTTGAGTGTGTTCAGTTCCAGATTGTTCCGGTCGCACCATGAGGCAAGTTGTTCAACCTCCCGTCTGTATGCAGATTCATTGTTGTCTCGAATGAGACCAATCACTGTTGTATTATCTGCAAACTTCAGAAGTTTAACAGATGGATCTTTTGAGATGCAGTCATTGGTGTATGGGGAGAAGAGAAGTGGAGAGAGCACACAGCCCTGGGGGCCCCCTGTGCTAATTGTACAGGTATCAGATGTGATTCTGCCTAGCTTCACCTGCTGCTTCCTGTGTGTAAGGAAGCTTATGACCCATTTACAAGTGTGATCAGGGACAGCTACCTGATTTAGTTTAGTTAGGAGAATATCTGGAATGATAGAGCCTGCTAATGAATTTGACTTACCATCAGAAGCAAAATCCTGATTTAAATATTTTCTATACAGTGGCACCTTTGAGCAATGACTGAATAGTACTTGTAAAAAATTTGTTTAGCAGCATTAGATCTGAAACACTATCCTTTCAACAGGAAACTCTTCTTTTCTTATCTGTGGGAGATGAAAAAGCAGCTGGACTTTTTTTGCTGGCAGGACCTTCAGAAGCAGTGGAGAAACTGGGTCCCAGGTGAGTTATTCAAAACAGTTGAAGTACAATCAAGCTATTAATTTGGCGTCCATTGAGAATGGAGCTGTGGTCTGTTGTTTTGTCAGTTGCCCAAGTGATGAGTAAGGGGAATCAAATCTAACTAAACATATTGATTCACCTCTTGTTGTTCTTCCCACAAGAGTTGCTGAACTACTGGAAGGAAAAGGAGCAGGGAAACATGGGCGCTATCAGGGCAAAGCTACAAGGATGAGCCAACGATCAGAAGTGGAGGCCCTTCTTCAGGCATTTGCCAGGAAATAGAACTCAGAACAGTGACTGGGAATCTGGACAATAGTGCAATTAGGGAGGAAGCAAAAGTTTCAGCCATAATTGTTCCTCAAGGACTATTTAATATTACAGTAATTTGTGTTTCTGTTTTTTGAGTGTGCCAATATCAGCAGAAAAAAATTATCAGTGGTCTAATGCTGCAAAGAGGGATATTACTAGATATGACAGAGATAAAATATGTAAGAGAGGTGTGATATGTAAAACAAGCATGTCATATTATATGTCTGTAGAAAGAAGCTTCACCATAAACCAAGCAGTTTTTGGGTATAGAGAAGAATTGCATTTTTCAGGGATGTGTTATGATACATTTTCCATAAAATTTGTGATGCTTCAGTATCACAAATTAAACATCACAGATGTTTGCTGATGTATTTGTTTCTAATAGTGTCTCTTGTCTTCCCCAAATTGTCTTCTGCTGAACCATTTGTAAAGGAATTTAACAGGCATAATTCTTTGCTCAGTCTTCTGAATATATGAGGACTGGTATGCTTAGAATTCTCAGCAATTGTCCAGTTAGCTGGACATTTTGGAAGTTGTATTCCTAACACATCTGGAGAGCACCAAATTGGGAAGATCGTTTTAAATCCCTGTTATATCTTAGGATCATCATTTTGCCTAACAAAACAATCTGGGTCCTCATTTTATCGACTTTGGAAGGATGGAAGGATGAATCAGCCTTGAGCCCATGGGATCGAACTCCTGGCTGTAAAGCAGAATAAGCCTGCAATACTGCATTCTAACCACTGCACCAGCAGGCAGCATGATATTAATGAGAGGGAGGTGCATAAGTTTTCTTCTTACGCAGCAGCCTGTTACCGTTCATTTGCTTATGTACAAGCTGTTTAGTACATAACTTTGCTCAAGAAGCACCATGATACGATTCTGAATCATTTTCTGAAAATCGGGCATAGAAATGCGAGTCTTAAGAAAGTGTCTGAATTGTTTAGGTGTTTAAAAATGGTATATAAATTTAACCCTGGATCAGTCTGATGATTTATGTTTCTGCTTTGGCTCTACCAAACATGATTACAAGTGTAAGAAAAAGCCTCCATTACATCATCGGAATGTACAGTAAATTGATTAGAACATAGAATAATAGAGTTGGAAGGGACCTTGGAGGTCTTCTAGTCCAACCCCCTACTCAAGCAGGACACCCTATACCGTTTCAGACAAAGGGCTGTCCATTCTCTTTAAAAACCTCCAGTGATGGAGCACCCACAGCTTCCACAGGAAAGCTTTTCTAGTGTTTATTGCTTTCACTGTTAGGAAATTTCTCAGTTCTAGGTTGCTTCTCTCCTTGACTATCCATTGTTCTTGTCTAGGATTAAATATGGTTCAAAGTGATAAGAAAATGGTAAAAAGCAAGATTTGTGCCTGATGTTGGTTGGCGATAAATGCACAAACATTCACATGAAAAGGGGGGAATCTATGATAAACATGGAAAAGGAACCAGGCAGGCAAGGGCGGGCAGAGGAAGCAGACAATGCAAATACAGCAAATAATTCTTCCAGGCTACTATTAAAAGTCTGGTTGTAACTGTTTCTGGCTTATTTGCAAACTAGCAGATAAGTTAGTCATCTTCTGTTCTGGTTGGAATTCCTCAAAAGCTTTTCTAAGAGACATCCCAAATACCACTTTCTTTTCTGGCTAAAATATATCTGTGCTTTTCTTCCCTGTTCACCCAGCCAGGATATCAAATTGTTTCTGTCTGAAGGCAGCTATATTCATTCAGTCCATGGAAGGGATTAAGTCTCTGTTTAATCATCCACAAAACAGACAACAACCTATTTTAGTTTATAAACCTTTAGTCTTCAGAGTTGAAGATACATGTCCAAAGTAACTCTGCAGCAGGACATTTGCTCCTTATAAATCTTTCTTGTCTGTCTGCTGAAGGAGGCAGAAAATGCTGTAGGGGATCAGGGCCACAGCACAGACATGGGCACAAGTGCACTTACAGAATGTGAGAATGTAAAAGAGGATCTCCTGATCAGTGGGTAGTTCAAAGGAATCAAACAGGTGCAGGACTAACAATGAAAAAATGATGCAACTGAAGTGGAAGATCAGCCCTTGGCTTGGCTTCCCTCTGGACATTTCTGCATACATTGGGGAGTTGAGTCCAAATCCCAGACCAAACAAAATGCCCAGATTGCGTAACAGACTGGCAAAAGGGGTTGTGTCAATATGGACCCATTCAGGCCGTTCACACCACTTGTGGGCCTTCTCAATTGTCCATAAGAGATCTACACCCAGCATCTTCAGCAACAGGTAGAAGCCCAGGGCAAAACCAAAGAGGAAGCCAATAGTTCCAACGTATCGCGTGAAGCTGGCGGTGTAGATGGAATGGACTTGTTCAAAAATCACAGCCACCAGTATTCCTGTGGAATAAGTCAATTATTGATTGAGTTGGCATTTAAACATAGAGTTTTATTCTTTTATTTATTCAAGACTAGGAATAGCTTACCTGAAATAACACCTGCAATCACTTGATGTGGGAAGTGTGCAGCAATGAACACTCGGGACAAGCAGACACACACTTGTATAGCCCAGAATCCTGCCCAAAAAAGACCATGGAGCCATCTGGAATGGGGAAGATCAGGGCAAAAGCAGTTCTTAATTGCACCAAAGAGAGACATTGAATATTGTGCCAGAGCAAGGAATGCAATTTCATTTAGCTAATTCTAGAATGAATTAGTTAAATGAAGATAGTCCTCACTTACCAACTGCTTCATTTGGCGACTGTTCAATGTTACAAAAATACTGAAAATATAACTTTACCACCAATGTCTGCGTTTATGACCTTCACAGTATCCCTCAGTCATGCGATTACCATTGGAATCAGTATGCATTGCCCTGTGCTGATCTGCTGGTTTTTTTCCCCTTCACTTTCAGCACTGAGAGATTGGACAGGAAGGGATTACAAGAAAATAAGCAGGCACATACTGCTTACGCTTTTGTAATCCCTTCTCTAATCTCTATGCTCTGAAAGGGGGTAGGGAACAATATCTGCTGGCAATTTCTGCTGTCCTGTTTTTGGAACCACTTGTAGCTTTGAGACTTCATATGGTGTACAGGGGTGCCACAGGGTACAATGTGATTTAAAAAGAGTCAAGATAGTAGACATCATAATGAAATCCAAGTTATGTCTGTTTGTATGTGTTCTGCACATGTGTATACATACAAACCTGGCAGAACTCTATTCATTCCACTGTTGCTCTTACCCTGATTTTTTTTTACTATCCTATATGTTTGTGTATCTATGATAAACTGACAAGATGCCTGCTGTGCCTTCACTTAAGGATTAAATAAATTTATCTAATCAGTTTGGCAGTCAAAAATATGTTTTGTTATCTCCTTTTGCATGGCATCTCCTCACAAATGGATGATTCCCTGAAACAATCAGTCAGATGTTTTCATAGTTATGTTTCAATGCACACATTTGTCAAACGTTCCCAAAGGTTCCTAAAACCAACTGAACAAAAACAGAAAGACTGACACTGAGACTCCACAAAATGAAATACATTTCATCAAAAATACATTTTGTTATCTACTTTTGCATGGCATCTCCTCACAAATGAATTATTCCCTGAAACAATCAGTCAGTCAAGTGTTTTCATAGTTATGTTTCAATGCACATATTTGTCAAATGTTTCCTAAGATTCCCAAAACCAACTGAACAAAAACAGAAAGACTGACACTGACACTGAAACTCCACAAAATGAACAACAGTGGCAAGAAAGATCATAAATGGGGGGAAATTCACTTAACACATATCTCACTGAACAATATAAATTTTGGACTCATTTGCGGATATAAGGACTACCAGTATAATGCTTCAATGTTGAATCTCAATCTTGATTTCATGAAAATTAGCACTGCTGATTTAGAAGTCAACTTTGAAACTGCTGTGTAAGAACACAGTTTATTTCATGTTGCATATCGATAATACTCCTTAATGTCTTAATTGTGGCAGCCATTATTGCAAACAAATGAAAAACAACTGTCTGAAAATGAGACAGTGAGTTTAGGTATGGTTTTTCTTCCATAGTCTTATATCAATGTCCTTTCCTTAGAGGGGAATGGGGAGATGTACCCTTCTTTACAGGACAGGATAGCAAAAAAGGAGCTGTCTTAGTTATGTCCATGTCTAAACATAAAGTTTCAGCTCCCATCTGCACAGCAGGCATGCAGACCTTACCTGCCTCTCAAAGTGTTTCGCTTCTGTGGCAGTAGTTGTGAAAGCAGTGCTGTCACCATGACATAGTAGACCCCAGAACACCCCATGGCATGACCAGAAGGACTACCTGAAGATGCATACAAAGGAATCAGTGAAAGGAAGGCTGCAGCTGCAATGGACTAAGGAAGGTACTGTGAAAGTAGGGGGTACAACACTTGCAACCTCACCTGGGCCAGTTTCACAGGTAATGGGAAACTGGCGGATTACTGGGGGTGTTACATTGCCATATAAATCTGTCTCATGTACCCACCAGTAGGGCCTTTCTCCAAAGAGGATCCTAAAAGGAAGGAAAATTAAAAGTAATTCTGATCCCAGTAAAGGACAAAGCCATAGCAGGCATAAGATATCAAATAGACACTTCACAATTCTGTGAGTACCAGAGAAAATTTAAATTTCTGTAAGTTAAAAAAAAGTTTTAAGTTTCTAATTTCAGATTTGCTTGCAAAACAGGAGTTCTAGAATTAAAAGCCTTTCAAGTAGGGATAGACTTGGGCTCCCATATTTCCTAGCACTGAGAATTACGAAAATTATAAGCCAAAAGTATTTGACTCAGAAAAATGTATTATTCTGGCTGCTGTTTTCTGAATTTTAATTTTAATTTTTGCAAGCTCTTTGAGGATTGTTTTAGTAGAAAATTAGCCTTACAATTTTAAAATAAAATTTCAACAGTTGTTTTTCTTCATTCAACAAAATCTATCTAATTTTTTCAACAAAATGAAGAATGCATGTTATAATGTACAGGTTAGAGTACTTGTCAGTATGACTTCTTTCATAAAGAAAATCAAATTCTAGAAGTTATGAGTTAACAAAATTGTAAGATCTAAAAATGCCAATGACTTTTTTGGAAGGTACAATATTACATTTGCCTATTCAGAAGGCAAGATGCCTTATATTTAGTAAAATTGATTCCCAATTAAATTAGATTGGAGCCTGAGAGCACATTCTGGACGTTTAGTATACCATAGTATCTATTTAAAAAACTGCTTAAATTCAGTAAAAATTATTCCCAAATAAATGTATATAAAATTGCAATTGTAGCCTCTTTCATAATATGAAGACAAAATTTCCTTATGATACCCAAATCCCAGTTTGTAATAATCAGAGAATAAAAAAAAATCCATAGAACAAAAGGAGGCACAGATTATTTAAGCAAATAAACAAAGAACTGGTTAAGAGAGGTGGGGGAGAGAAGAGAAGAGAATAATGACAGTCTTCAAGCCCACTCCATTTTTCTTAAGTGTCCTAAATTCAACTCTCTGAGGGGGCCTATATGAAATATAACTTGGAAATGATAAACGCTTATTTGGAGGAAAACCTAGTGTGAAAGTTTTCTTTTTCTCAGTCACCTCCCTCTCCTTAGTCCTTTCTTGCTTCGCAGTCAACAGTTTTTAGCATTACATACAACATATAAATTACAAATTGTGCTGGCCCTTCAAAAAAAAGAGTCAAAATCTGGAATATATAAGCATAATTGTTTTTTTCTAATATTACTATATTATTTTGCATGCTTCACATGTTACAAAGACCTAAGTTCTGAGTTAAGCACCAGATCAACAACTTGCAACATGGAAGGGTTGTAAAAGTCACTTTGGTCTTTGTGCTGGAAGAATGAGAGAAGTTATTCTTGACCCCATGAGGGATTCTCATTCATGCTCACCACTTGAAAACAAGGTTGAACCAATCGCCAATGACAGCTACCCAGATGAGTCGGATTCCCACTGCTTCCTTCAGTTGGAACCAGATAGGAAAGAAGAAGAAAAAAGTTGTTCTGAGATCAGCTACTGTTGAGATGAAGAGAAACCAGTCCTGAAAGTCCATGAAATTCTCTTGGAGATAGCTGGTGGCCTGGATTCCTGCACTGTGCATAAGATCCATGGTGCAACTTCAGCAGAGATTATCTTCTCCCACTGTGGTCCTTCCTAGTTTTCCCAGCAATTGCTGGGCCTTTTTAATATCCAAGCCCTCTGATCTTTGATCTTTAACCACCTCTCCTGTCCAAAAAATATTGACAGAAGCTTGCAGAATGAAGCAAGGTGTATTTGTGTGCAAGAGTCAATATCTTCTGTTTCAGGGAGCATATCTGCCCTACATGCTTGAGTTTGAAATATCACTGCCTTTTCCCATCAAATTCTGAATGGAGGTTAGATTCTGCTTAACAGAACAAATTTGTTAATCAAACTACAATTCTAGTGCACCTGTGGAAAAAATTATAAACATCTAAATGTAATAATGTCTCAGTACATGAAACAACTATTATAACACTCAGAGGAAAAATACTCTGCTTAATTCAACCATTATGGAATGAGTGCATAACACACTATTGTAAGGCATCAGCAATCTTCAAGAACTATTTTTAAAGAATTAAACTAGCATAAGCAATTCCAATTTTCTTTGTCCTTTGAACTCGTTCTAGTTAAATGTCTAATTCTCAGACACTTTAGATACAAACTAAAAACTTTCCAGGTAGTTAATTAATCAAGACTGAAAGACATACTTAATCTGGCATACCTGAACTCAGAGAACTATCCACCAGAAATATATACAGTAACAGAATCAACAGAGTCTAAGACATTATTTTCTAAATTCTGTGCTAAAGCAATTTATTGATAAGCAGATAAAGACATCAGTGTCTCAGAGGAAAGAAAGGGGTAGGGGGTGATGATATACAACCGAAATGAACTCAGCATTTTGGACTTTAGGACTACATAGCACATTTCCAAATAACAACTATGGAATATGATTACAAAAAGAAATCAGCCAAGACCCCAATTTCAATCAAGACCTTGAGCAATGCAGAATAACTTTCATAAAATATATTAGTCAGGCTTTAGATTCATTTCAACCTGTTTTGAGGCTTGGCTTTGGGATGAAACAACCTGCTGTGATGGGTGACTTTTTCCAGGAATCATAGCATGTGGTTTCTTCTGGCATTATCTGCCCGTGATAGCCTTCTAGACTATTTATTTGTGAAAGGCTGAAAAAGCAAAGTGTTATGGTTATCCCAATCTTCCTCATGCATTAGTTTGAGAAAAAAAATACTGGAAAATAGAAATTATTTTCCATACCAGTGGCATCAGATTTTGACAGCACTCTTAAACAAACAGATTTAGCCATTTAAATTTGTTCTGGTTTTGGTATCTGCAGGAAGTTCTCACCATGTTTACAAACTTTCTTACTTTTTGTAAATTTTTGTATACTAGGAGGGATACACAGATTGGAGTACAAAATCTGGATAATCTCATATAAATTATGAAGTATCTGAGACATTTCCAAATATTATCTGGATATTCTGGACTTTAAAAATGCCCTGGCCACTTTTGTGGGGTTTATATTTGGTGCTAGAGAGAACTTGGTTGGAAAATAGAACTGAAAGGAAACCAAGTTTTATCATATGATTTAACTCTCATCATTGTTTAATTGCAAGGAAGAAAAGGCTTTAAGAATATCTCAGTAAGCAGCCAGTTTGGCCTTGTTTACAGTACTTGCATGATCAGTTCCAGCCTCTCAATGACAATCCTGAAGTCAACTAGACAGGACAGATTAGGTCTGTGTTTTTCAAACTTGGCAACTTGCTATGGAATTTTGTGAGTTGAAGTCCACACATCTTAAGAGTTGCCATGTGTAAAAATATTAGCCTAAATAATTTATTAATGTGAGGGGATGAAGTTCATTAAAGGTCACATAAAATCGAGTTGTAAATTTATTTTTAATCCCCTAGGCTTTATTCTCTGCGTTTTTTTTTGTTAAAAAAAGTAAATACCCAGTAATGGAAATTTCACCACTAGCACTATAGTACCAAAAAAGATAGAAAGGAGCAGACAAACCTATTAAAGGACAAGTTGCCTCATCTATTTGTCCTGGTAGCCTCTGCTGAGTAGCCACATCAGATAACAGAGATGGTGTTGGTGTATAAGGAACAAAAACAAATGTTGGAAGGTCAAGTTGCCACATGATGTCTGTACTCAGTTCAAACTTATTTATTGCCCAAGTACAATGGGCCATTGTCCCACTTCTTGTGTTCCAACCCAATCACTTGGGTATTGTGTGTGTCTCAACCTTCTTCCTTATATAGCAAAAATTTGGACCTATGGCTGCATTATGACTCTGAAGGAGTCATCTATAAGCAAAGTTTAAAGAAATGTGAGTGTCCTGAATGGAGGTAATGTGTGCTTAATTTGTCCTCTTTCTTTGCCACAAAACATTTAGCTTGCACAAAAATCCCATCTCAGCAATTGCCATTTATATTTTCAGAAGCCTCCAGTTATGGCATTAAAACCAGCCTTCATTCAAAGACCTGTATACTGCACGAGTCAAAAAGAGGGCTGTGAAAATATTTACAGACCCCTCACATCCCGGATATAAACTATTTCAACTCCTTCTCTCAAAACAATGCTATAGAGCACGGCACATCACAACAACTAGACACAAGAACAGTTTTTCCCCGAACACCATCACTCTGCTAAACAAGTAATTCCCTCAACACTGTCCAACTATTTACAAAGTCTGCACTACTATTACTATTAATCTTCTCATCACTCCTTATCACCCATCCCCACCCACTTGTGACTGTATGATTGTAACTTTGTTGCTTGTATCCTTATGATTTATATTGACTGTTTCCTAGTATGATTTGATTGCTTATTGTACCCTATGACTATTATTAAGTGTATGTACCTTATATTGTACCTTGACTCTTGACGAATGTATCTTTTCTTTTATGTATACTGAGAGCATTTGCAGCAAGACAAATTCCTTGTGTGTCCAATCACACTTTGCCAATAAAAGAATTCTAATTCTAATCTAAAAGATGAGTTTTTCAGAAATTTTTGCCAAGAAGGGCAATGAGTTAAATTTTTAATGTCCACTCAATCTTTCATTCTGCAACTGCTGAGGTTTCCTTTTTGCTACTTATATATAACTGCACAACCGTTTATAGTCACAGCCGTTTTGGGTCCTGTAAAAATTTAGCCCTTCGTCTTATGAAAGAAAATTCCCTTGGAGTGAATCCCTATCCTGATGTCACCCAGGTGTATTGGAACAGCAGTTTCCTAAAGTCTAATGGGATCCAATATGAGATCTGGGCTTGTATTATGCTTTAAGTATTTTCAAGTGGCTTTATAAACTTCTTACCGCATTCAAGCAGGGGAGGTTGATAAATTACCATTTCAAAGAAGGAAATACTTTTGGGAAAACATCTGAAAAATGACCTCATGACTCTGCAATTCCAAAGGCATCAGGATAAGTCAGTGTTTTCCAAGCTTAGCAGATTTAAGATGTATGAACTTCAATATCCAGAATTCCTCATTCTGCAATTGTATATTGTCCCAGATTGTTTGCAGGGAGCAAGTATTTAAATCAGTTAATTTATATAAATAAATAACCCAGATTGTAGATTACTAGTGGTTCCTCACTTTTAAGGCCAAGCAGCAGTAGATGGTTATCATTTCTGTTGCAAGATAAATTACCAGACTTGCACATTTGAAATTGTTTAGAAATTATTAACACCATCCTGCGTTGAAAGCTGAATTCGCTGAACTTGTTAGTGCCACTGCTGTGCAGAATTAATCAATTGATGGTTTGCATAATCCTTCATTACTTCATTAGAAGCCAGTTTGGTGTAGTGGTTAAAAATTGGCCTAGGAACCAAGAGACTGTTAATTCTAAGTCTTCCTTAGGCATAAAAGCTGGTTTGGTGACTCTGAGCTAGTCACTCCCTCTCAGTGAACCCACCTCATGTGGTTGTTGTGAGGAAACTAGAAGGAAGGAATATAAGGTATGTTCACTTCCTTGAGATAGATAGATGATAAATTTGGGTGGGGGATACCTTTGACTCCTAGCAACTACCTGGATTAGTCCCTGCAATTTTCTTGGCAAATTTCAGATGTGGTTTGTCATTGCCTTTTTCCTAGGACTAAGAGAGAATGATTGTTCCAAGGTCACACAGCTGGTTTTGTGCCTAAAGTGGGATTAGAACTCATGGTCTTTTGTTTTCAAGCCTGGTACTTTAACTACAATTAGTTCACAGACTAATTTCAACCGAATATAGTCTGGAAATCACTATCAAGCAGTCTCTCTTGTCCAAGACATTGATTCCAGGGTGACCAAACTTCCAAGAATGAAATGTATTAATTTGCATGCCTTTACATTTTTTCTTTTTATAATCATTTAATTCCTTTGAGAAAGGAAGCATTAGAGATGATAGTCCTAATTATCACCCTCTTTATTAGGAGTGATAATTAAGGTTATCATACCTGAGTTGTACAAATCTAGATGGCCACTAGATGGCAGAAAAGAGATATAGAAAACTATAACGTTTGTTCCATCTTATGGCTGCTAGAATTTTTTGTGGTCCCACTCTAAAATTACTATAGACTCCTTGAGCAGGGATCATGGAAGTTGCTTTTCATATTATGATTCGCATGTATGCCTGTTTGTTTTTGTGACTAAAGCCTCTTGTTGCTTCTGCAGCTGCCAGTGACTATCTGGAGCAGGCTCCTGGAAACTGAGTTTCTTTCCAAGTTTTCAGGGTGCACACAGAATACAGAATGCTTTTCCCTGAACAAATTTATCTTGGAAAAACTGACATGTGTAACCTAAATGACTTCACTTTTCTTGGAACTCAAAAGCTAATTATTATGCATTTGCCATTGTCTGTTTTCATGGAAATGATAAGTGAGAAGAATTGAGAGATGCAATATTTTAGCTGTAGTCAGGCACAGTGATGTACCCAGCAACACTTCGGGCTCTTTCTAGTGTAATTTTATTTTCTGCAAAGATTTGTAAAGTATTTAAAAATGGCACTTATCAGCATGCATATCAATGGAGTCCATAGGAATTCAGGGATTGGTTCTGGGCCCTCCCTCTCTAGAGGGCAATTAACTGGAGGCTCAAATGTTTCCTAGACTTTTGCGTAGCTGTGCGCAGATCTGATATAACTGTTCTGTATGCCCTTATATGGTCAATAAGTGGAGTCTGATAGCAGACTCCACTCATTGGTTCAGCCACCAGTGGGAAAATTGAAGCCCCGCCAATGGCTGAGGCTTTGGATAGCGCCGGCTTTAAAAAACCAGCACCTGCCGCGGCTGAGCAGCTTTTTGCTTCAATGCTGAAATAAAGTGTTCTACCAGTACTACTGTGTCCTGCCTCTCCTTTGCATGCGATCCCACAAATTACTGGCGATGAGGGTGGGATCCTGAACCGCAGAGAGAACAAGGGGCACATCGTGGCAAGCCGACACCATCACAGCAGACAAAGGAACACACCAGCCAAGCAGAATGACCCAACGCGCAACCAGCATGGCACACCGACCCATGGCCATCCCATTCGACCCCGCTAAAGAAAAGTGGCCATCCTACATGGGCCACTTCAACTTACTTCGGATAGCGCCGGCTTTAAAAAGCCAGCGCCTGCCGCGGCTGAGCAGCTTTTTGCTTCAGTGCTGAAATAAAGTATTCTACCAGTACTACCGTGTCCTGCCTCTCCTTTGCATGCAGTCCCACAAATTAATAACATCAATGGAGTTGTCTTCCAGAGCATGTATAGAGCAATAGCACTTATTATATACCGCTTTACAGTGCTTTACAGCCCTCTCTAAGCATACAGAGTCAGCATATTGCTCCCAACAATTTGGGTCTGCATTTTACCCAGCTTGGAAGGATGGAAAGCTGAGTCAACCTTGAGCTGGTGAGATTTGAACTGCCAAATTGCAGACAACCAGCAGGCAGCAGAAGTAGCCTGCAGTACTGCCATCTCTGCCATCTATTTGCATTTATATGCCGCCCTTCTCCGGAGACTCAGGGCGGCTTACAATTTTTTGGAGCATAACCCAATGCACTCAGCAATAGCCTTCATTCTATTGTATATGCCTGCTTATTACTAGGGCTTTTTGCCCCCCAGTGGCATTTTTACAAAGTCAGCTTATTGCCCACAACAATCTTGGGTCCTCAATTTACCTACCCCGAGAGGATGGAAGGCTGAGTCAACCTTGAGCCTGGTGGGATTCGAGCCTGCACTAATTGCAGGCAGCTGGAACTAAGTGCTAGGCATTTAACAGCCTGTACCACCAAGGCTCTTAGTACCCACTAACCACTGTGCCACCATAGTTCATAGAGGATGCAATGGAGGAGTTATCAAGACCAATAAAACCTACTGAAATAATTCTATCCTCTGAATTTATATAGGATCAAATGACATCGGCAGAAGAGATCTTAAAAGAATCTGTGGAGGCTATGGTGCAGGAAATTAAGCGTAACTTACTTTTTTCATTGATCCTTCCAACTAAAGGTCATAGCATAACAAGGAAAATCTAAGATCCTGGAAGCCAAAATCTGAATATGCAAATAATATCTCCAAGAAATGCCTGGATAATTCTATAAAAATACTGTGGCACTTTGATAAAGAACTGTGGGAACACACTGGATACATAAAATTGGGAAGGAAGTCACTCACTATTCACTATTTTATTTTTATTTTTATTCATATTTATATCCCGCCCTTCTCCGGAGACTCAGGGCGCCTTACAGTTTTTGGGATACAACCCAATGCGCTCAGCAATAGTCTTCATTCCATTGTATATGCCTGCTTATTACTAAGCGGCATTTTTTACAAAGTCAGCTTATTGCCCCCAACAATCTTGGGTCCTCACTTTACCTACCCCGAGAGGATGGAAGGCTGAGTCAACCTTGAGCCTGGTGGGATTTGAGCCTGCAATAATTACAGGCAGCTGGAGCTAAGTGCTAGGCTATTAACAGCCTGCACCACCAGCCTGCACCACCAAGGCCCACTATTCTCATTAGGAGGAGGTTAAACTAGAACAAATGGGGAAGATGAAGGAAGTGCAAAACTAAAAATACGGTCAAGAACACAGAACTCAAAGGGAGAAGCAGGAAGCCAGGTTAGGGACTCAGTTTCTGGGGATACTATGACAGAGATGGTACTCTAGATTTCAGATGTTTCTATACGAATTGTCAGAATATGAGAAATAAATAGGGAGAACTAGAGGCTGTAATTCAGCACACACGCTTGTGCACACACACACACACATGATGTAACAGCATCACTGAAACTTGGTAGAATGATACTTATAAATGGTACTAGAAGGCTACAGGAATCAGAGCATGGGAATATGGTTGAGAGTATTTGGATAAGAATAAAAAGAAAATGCTGCTAGTGTTTATAGATCAGTTCAACAAGTAGAGATACAGTTTTTCCAAGAGAAATTTTATAGTAATGGAAAGTTTGAATTATACTGACATTTGCTTGGAATTCAACTCTGCCAAGAGTCCAAGATCAAATTCCTTTTTTTTTTTTAGCAAAATCATTTGTCAGAAAGTAAAAGAAAGAATAAGAGGATAACTGTCCTGGACATAACTCTCATCCATTGAAGAAGTGAAGGTGGGGAAAATGATTATATTTGAATTTGTGATATTTAGAGGAGGAGAAACTGAGGAAAGACAGCTCTGCATACTAGACTTCAGAACAGCACATTTTGATTAATTCTGAGGGTAGGTGATTGGATTCATTGACATGAAATCTTGAAGGAGAAGAATGTCCAGGAAAGATAGAAAATTCTACAAAACCAGTTATTGATGGCACATTTAAACACTATCCACACAAGAGTGGAAAATTGAGCAGTTAAAGAGGCTAGCAATGATACATGGAGAGCTGTTTAAAATGCTAAAGAAAAAAAAGGATATGTATAAGAAATAGATGGAAGGGAATCAAAAAAGAATACAAAGTAGTCTCCAGAACCTATTAGAATCCAGTCAGAAAAAAAAAACTAAAGCTCAGAGTCAGCTAATAGCAATAACAATAGCACTTAGACTTATATACCGCTTCACAGTCCTCTCAAAGCGGTTTACAGAGGGTTTATATTGCCCCCAACAATCTGGGTCCTCATTTTATCTACCTCAGAAGGATGGAAGGCTAAGTCAACCTTGAGCTGGTGAGATTCCATCTACCAAACTGCTGGCAGCCGGTGATCAGCAGAAGTAACCTGCAGTACTGCACTCTAACCACTGTGCCACTATAGCTCAGCTAAAGCTTGTGAGAGATACCATCACCAACAACAATCACAAGCACAATCACAATAAGTGTTTGCTGTTTCCATTAGGTTTCATTGTGAGGAGTAAGTGGTAAATTGGTAATAGGAGATACTAAAAAGACAGACTTTCTTAATTTCTATTTTGCCTCTGTCTTCTTTCAGATGAGAATCGAAACCTAACAGATTGTAGTTACTGTATGTCATGGGAAGCGGGACCTACAGCTTAAATGAGAAGAAGCTAAACTTAAATTAGCTAAGAGAGAACTTAAGTCAATTTAAATGAATTTAAATCTTCAGGGTCAGATGGATTACAACCCAGGGTACTGAAGTAACTGGCAAAGATTACTGTAAAATCACTGTGGGTAATCTTGGAGAAATCATGGAGGACTAGTGGGAACAAATGCAACCTATATCATCAAAAAGAAAACAAAGTACCCCAAAATTACAGACCTGCTAGTTTAACATCTCTCCTGGATAAGGTCTTCAAATGATCAAGAGCATCATGGTTGTGAGTACCTGAACAGGCATACTTCAAATAACAGGTGCCCTGATCTCAAAAAAGCCTTTTTTAGAATACCTCATTGTATTCTTCCCACAATGGTAGCATATTGACTACATCAGAGGACTCCAAACTTGGCAACTTTAAGACTTATGGACTTCAACTCCCAGAATTCTGGGAATTGAAGTCCACAAGTCTTAAAGTTGCCAAGTTTGAGGTCCCCTGGGCTAGATGATATTTCTGTTAATCACAGCTGGCTAAATGACAGAATCCAGAGAGTGCTCACTAACGGTTCCACTTCAGCTTGGAGAAAAGCATTAAGTGGCTGCTATAAAGGCTCTTTCCTAGGTCTTCTGCTGTTCAACATTCAGGATGAGGATATTGAAGAACAGTACAATGTTTGCAGATGATGCGAAACTTTGAGAGGGGGGGCTAATACTTCAGATGAGAGAGAATTGAATATTAGAATTAGAGCAGCGAGGATAGGGCTTGACAACCTGCGGGTCTGGAGCCGCATATGGCTTTTTCATCCCTCTGCTGTGGCTCCCTCAGTCCTCACCTGGCCTGAGAAAGTAAGGGTGACGGTGTGGGATGGAGACTTGCTCCGACCAAAGCCACTGCTGTTGCCGTCTCCATGGCCTGCCTGCTACTCTCGCAGCGCCTTGTGCAGCACAGTGAAATTTAGTGTGCTTCACAATGGTGGAGATGGGGTCCCCCCTCCTCCTGGAGCCCATTACTATGTGGAGCCACAATGCGACCCTGCTCCACTCGCCCCTGGCAACAGCAGCAGTGTTGGCCATAGCGTGGGTCAGGTCAGGTCAGTGTCTCAGGGTGGAGAGCAGGTCATGTGTCTCCCTGAGCAAACGAGGCACGTCCAGCACCAAAAAAGGCCGGAAGTAGCTGCCTGTTCCCTGCTGCAGTCTGTCAGGTAGTGAGACTCAGCTAGAGATGAGGCACTGGAGAATCAGAATCAGAGAGAGACAGAGACAGAGACAGACACACACACACACACACACACACACACACACACAGAGAGAAAGAAAGAGAGAGAGAAAGAGAGTTTTTTCAGAGTTAAAAATGTTTTTGTTGCATGCAGAAATAAAAATTTGTTTTCTCTGTAGCAGTTCATTGATTTCATAATTGGGACACACTAGTTTTTTTATACATAGGATAAAGGTAGAAAACGATATATGCAGTGTTATCTTCATTTAAATGTCAAAAGGGTTCTGTGGCTCCCAGTGTTTTCTTTTCTGTGGGAAATGGGTCTAAGTTTAAGGTTGCAGACTCCTGAGCTAAGTGGTAGATGAGCCAGGTGTTTCCTTCTGTTACCACACAGATCATCCCATGCAATAGAAGCCAGGGAAATGTTGCTGTTTTTACAATGAAAATGGATATTCCTCTTAAGTCAAAATAACTTTCAGTAGTCCTGGGTAGATGTTTTAGGTATCCCTGACAGCACAACTCCCTGTATTCCTGTCTGCAAAAGACCTGTATCTCTATTGTGATTTGTTGAGTAATGGGGAGAAAAAAGAAATGAAAAAAGCACATGCTAGAAGAAAAAATAAATCTGAGAATTTCCATCCATCCATCCAATCAAATGACTCGGGGTGGTAATGATTATTTGACTATTATTATGCTTGGGCTGTCACCAAATGGAGCTTTGATGCCACCATTGCCAAATGTGATGATAAAAAATAACATTTAATAAGAGAAAGAGTGGCCTCTGTAAATTATTGGAAAACATTCCAGACTTCGTTGCCAGCAACCTTGCTACCAGAATATTCACCTGAATTTTACTTCTGACCATCCTCACAAATTTTGATCCAGATTTCCAAAGAAATTTCAACTCAGTTTGTCTTAAGTTTCTAGGCCCCGAGGAGGTATATCCGTATGTGGTTGATTACTCACCTTATTTCAGTCTCTTGATTTGCCTCTCACATCAAGTAGTTCAGTGGTGGGATTCAATTTTTTTACTACTGGTTCTGTGGGCATGGCTTGGTGGGTGTGGCAGGGAAAGGATACTGTAAAATCTCCAGTCAGAGGTGGTATTTGCCAGTTCTCTGAACTACTCAATATTTCCACTACTGGTTCTTCAGAACTGGTCAGAACCTGCTGAATACCACCTCTGAAATAATTGCACTGAAAATCATTTTTCACCTAATTAAGCTGCCCTGCTATGTATTTTATCAGATGAATGTATTTATTCATACAGTATGATCATCCACCCTTGAGATTCTGTGCTGAGGGCTCCTCCCAAAGCAGATTTTTCCCTACTCTGCTTGATATTTGAGTGTTGTAGTGGAAAGAATCTGGAATTAAACTTGAAGCTTTAAAAAATGTAAATTATGCACTTTTCTCTAAGATATTCTTATCTTTGCAGTTCCTGTTTATGTAATACACAAAAATATATGGAGATGGACTCCAAGTTACCTCTCTGTATTTGCTTTATTCTGATTATGAGTTAATCTTTCAGTGTGCTCCATCAGCTGACCTTTTGCTTGGTTTTCCTTTGGCTGTTATTGCTAAATCCAGGAATTTAGCAGTTAATTGTTAAGCAACTTATGAGAGGTCTGATTCAAGCCCTCTACAAAGTCATAAACTAGACTTCAGTTTTCAAAGATTTTTACTACTCTAAATCCTCACCATCCCTCTCCAAATTGGGTAGATTTTTCTCTTTTGCAGTAATATAATGCAGCAAAATGAAATAACTGAAACTCCAATGTGATCAATTTTTCTTTTCATAACCCATCCCAACCAGGTTTGTCCTGTCTTCTCCAATTATATCATGATATTATCTTGTACATTCCCAAAAACTAAAGCAAAGGAAACCACTTTCTCCACTACAATTTGTGAATTCATGGAGCTCATTCAGAAATATGTAAAATAACAGATATAATCAATAAAACAAAAAATGATATAAATGATCTGTGCCCAGCTTTGGTAAAAAGAAGCATTTTAAAGAGGGTGTTTCTTAACCAGAAATGACAGTTTTCTATACTGTATAATACCTCAAAGCTCCATAAACAAAGCTCAAAAAATCCATTCACCCCATTAATGGAGTTGGTTCATCCTATTCATATCAAAATTTCAGATGTTAACTTTCAACACAGAATAGTCATCCACCCTTCAGGAGTCAAAAGAAGTGATAAATTAAAAAGAAAATGTTGTGCAAAGTTATAGAATAACTACTCATAAAAGTTCATTACCAAACTTAGAGTTCTGGTACTGTGGGAATTGTGAAACCTGCATTTCATCACTCCTTAAAAAAAGGGAGGGATGGAGGAATGTAAAACTGCATGGTAAAACTAATTAAATATAGTTGATATTTTGATTTATCACATTTCTCCAATATAAGTCAACATAAATTTGCTAACAAAACATATGACATACTTTATTAATAATAAAATGCTCTAGATAATAGCTTTAGAAACTTTCCATGAAGACATTTACCAAAACTAGCTATACTATAGCCTTTCCTAGCCTGGGACCCTAATAAACCAGTTGATGGGTACTGGCAGCCCCAATTCAATATATACCAAAATCACTAAGCTGGAGAAAATTGGTGCAGTATATGAGGGCTGAATCCATCAACCCCACTTCTTTGCCATCAGAAAATATACTATACATTCTTTAACGATAGCAAACTACTGCAACAGTTACAAGGC
Organism: Naja naja; assembly: GCA_009733165.1. Lineage (NCBI taxonomy): Eukaryota > Metazoa > Chordata > Lepidosauria > Squamata > Elapidae > Naja > Naja naja. The sequence goes on along the minus strand of CM019155.1, from coordinate 94,453,090 downwards.
TGATTACTTGACTTCACATTCCAATAGCCAATTATCCCCAAGGGGATGTTCTCCTTGCGAGCAACTGGGTAAAGTGATAGTCTTGCCTGGTCTCCTTTATCATTGTCAATCTCTATCCCAAAACATATCCCAGGATGTCCTCAGAGAATGTTATCAGCTGGCAGGACTGATCTTGGTGACAACCATAAATGCTTTTCTGATGCCATAGAGAAATGTTTTGCACAAGCAGAATCAGCCTGTATTGGCAATGTTAGATGGATAGTAATAAAGGGATCCCGGTTGATATATTGGAGGCAAATAGGTAAGCCTTACTCTGAAGCCACCAGGGACCAGCATCCAAATGTGGGCTGATGGAGCACAACCAGCCCAGAATACCTAGGTAATAGGGTCCCCATGAATACTTTATTTTGGCCCCTATTACTCTACATCATAGCAATTCACTTATATACATTGCTGGTCTTCAAGCTACAGTGTTTTCTTGTCCTGTGTCCTGAGCAATAGTGTGACACAGTAGGGGATTAGCGCAGCCACTGCTAAGGGCACAGCAGCACTTTTGCAAAAAGAAAACAAGTAAAAGAGAAGCTCCACCTTGGTGGGAGGCTTGAAGGAATCAATCACGTGCAGGATAAGAAGTGAGATACCGATGCTGCCCAGTCGAAAATTTAGCCGCTGCCCCTGTTTACTTTTGCAGCTCTCTGTGTACATTGAGGAATTGAGGGCCAGTCCCAGTCCAAAGAGAGTTCCCAGGTTGCGCAAGAGGCCAGCAAAGGGGGTAGTGTCCAGATGCACCCATTCTGGATGCTCACACCATGCCTTGGCCTTCTCCAAAGTCCACAGGAGGTCCACACCGAGTACCTTGAGTAGTAAGTAGAAACCCAGAGCAAAAGAGAAGAGGAAAAGGGTGGTAGCTATATATTTCCGCAGGCTGGGATCATAGATGGAAGTGATGTACTTGAAAGATTCGGCCACCAATATACCTAACAGTGAAGAGGAAATAACACTGTTTAGAATGCTATAGTAGCACTTTAAAGCTCTCAGAAATAGGAGGCAACAAGTCTTGCAGTTCATTTGGCAAAACAGCTTAATAATCTGCTTCAAGCTAAAGGAGAGGGGGTTCTCCTCTCTAAAATAGTATGCTTTGTATGTTTACATATACATTATCCAATTTTGGACACAGGGAATTGCCTAAATAGACAGCTGACATAATGTAAATCTCTCAACCTATATTACATCTCGGCATACCATGACAAAAGTTGTATAAGGTCTGCACTGACCTGAGAAGACACCAGCAATGACTTGGTGTGGAAAATGAGCTGCCAGGAAGACACGAGAGAGGCAGACACAGACTTGGATGGTCCAAAAAGCAGCCCAAAGCACAGTTTGCAAAAAGCTGCCATTGGGGAAAAATAAAAGGGAGAGAAAAAAAAACACTTTTTTTCCAACCTGCAAATTATTTTAGAGACTAGAAAGATGCCCAAATGCTCCCTTTCTACCTACCCTGCTTGACTTGAACTAAGCACACTTATTTTCTCTGCTGAACTATTTTGGACTCAAGGCTTTGCAAGGAAAAATGGCTGGATTTCTTTTACCTTTAAAAGTCGATAAGAGACCAACCTGGCTTTAAAACGCAGCATGTATTCTTCTTGAATCCCAACACAATTCATATTTCAGGGGGTCTTTGACTTAAAATTGTTCATTTAGTGACCATTTGAAGTTGCAATGGTAGTGAAAAAAGTGACTTACAACCAGCCCTCAAACTTACAACACTTGTAGCACCTCCATGATCATGTGATTAAATTTGAATGCTTGGCTTGTATTTATAATGGTTGTTGTGCCCTGGGGTCATGTGACTGTGATTTGTAATCATTCCAGCTGCCTTCCAACAGGCAGGCAGTGGGGTAAGCTGGATTCCCGTAATGATATGATTCACTTAAGAGCTGCAGTGATATAACCATTGTGGCAAAAAAGCAGGTGGTGGTCATGAAATCAGGTGTGACTCACTTAACGATTCCCTTGCTTAACAATAGAAATCCCTACAGTGGTTGTAAGTCAAGAACTACCTATACTGTCCCTTCTATTCAAACTAATGAAAAATAGATCTGCTTTATTTCAGTGTATCTCAGTTTTGTTTTTTATGTTTTTGCATATTTGTCAGCTGGATTATTCTCTTTCATTTTTGCAAGACTGTTAGTTTGTTAAATGTCAATTTGTACTAAAATATGTGTATGAGTGATCATAACCTCAAACTGGTATTTTATCTGCAATTTTGCATAGCTCTTATAAACAGATTTTCCTAGCAATATATTTTGGTATGAATATATGCATCTGATATAAATTTCCTCTGGTTTGTGTGTGTGGGTTGGTGAGTGGGTGGCTGTGGGTGGAGATAAATATTTGATTGGATATTTATAAAAGTATGAATTCAATTAATTAAATTCAATTTGGTTTGAAAAAAAATTAAGTACAAACTAAATGAATTTCTTCATACTTAGTTTAGACTAGCACATCTTTGTATTATTTCACCAAATGCTTTTGCTTACCGATGTTTCCATGATGGACATTTCCTTCCCCTTCCCTGGGTGATAGAGAGAATGGCTGTAACTATCACATAATAAACACCAGCTGAACCCATTGCGTGGCCAGAAGGACTCCCTATAGTTGAAAGAAAAAACTTTTGACTTTCCACAATTACTCATCATTATATAGCCTTTAAAAGTGAGTGGTTTTGAGTGGTTTAGGATCAGGCTGGCATTAGAGAGATCCAAACTTATTGGGTGAATTGGATCAGACCTTCTATCTCAGCCCAGCCTACCTCACAGGGTTGTTTTTGTGGCCTAGATCTCCATTAACCTTGAGTCCCTGGAGGAAAGATGCAATACAAATCTAATAAACAGATATTTTAATCCATTGTTGGTGTTATATTGGAATAAGGAGCTTGAAAGATGAGCTTTAACAGGGAGGACATGCAAATCTTGTATGGTTACAATGTCAAATAAACCACATTTCAGTGAAGGGAGGTATATGGGCTTCCAGATGGAAGGAATCGCTTTACATCTCTTGACGCTGTCTGGATAAATCCATCTTCCTAATGACTAGACTTTGTTTACCTAACAGCTGATGCCTGTGATGAAAGTAAGCTCCAGCATGTACAAATCTAGTTGAAAGCTGCACTCCGCTTCTTTAATCACATTTTGCCAAGTGGGATGTCACTTTTTACCCATTTTTTTCTCATACCGTTCCACTTTTATTTAGTGGGGTTTTCTTAGGAAACTCACCTGGGCCGGTTTCACAGGTAACTGGGAACTGCTGGATTACAGGAGCAGAAGTATTTTGATAGAAATTGGTCTCATGTACCCACCAGTAGGGTCTTTGTCCAAAAAGGATCCTGCAGAGAAGGAAATTGTCTGAGGTGTTGTGAGTGAATAGAAAGAGAAGGGATTCCATTCTGCATCACCATTTAAGGCCCAAAAGAAATAGTGGAGTCACATGTGAATCAATTTTTCTGAACATTAAGATCCAGAGTATTTACAAAGAGCTACTGATCTAGGAACCATGGGATTTAAGAATATAGTGCAAGAAAGTAGCAAACATAGTTCTGGCTTATCCACTTGACAAATGTTAGTTTTGAAGGCTACACAACTTTAGTAACTGAGGTCCTTTCCCCATGCCATGAAAAATAGCTTACTAGGCTTTAGCTAATTTACAAAAAGAGGTGGGGGGGAAAGAGAGTAAGTGGAAGAAAAAAACCTGAAATCTTACATTCTATCAAGACAATCTAAACAAGCAGGTTCACATAGTAAAAGATGGACTCTGGTAAGAGTGGAATGAGCTTTTCATTTCTGCAATGGTTAATCTCTTAACAAGATAGTTGCAGAATCCAAGTTTTTAAGGTGGAATATGTTACTGTGTAAGTCATTGTTTAGCTGTGGTTGGTTAATTAATTCACAATTTGCTGAATTTGTGCAACTGACTAAGGTATAAACCATAGTTTACAAACTACAATTGGCAGTATTCACATAATACACTAAGAAAAAGCAGACAGACATGGGTTGACATATGTGAACCCAGCCTCCATGTTCAGCAGCTCAGTCTAACAATGAAACTCTAGGTTCACGTGACAAACTGAAGTTTATCTACCTACCATTTAAATACGAGGTTTAGCCAGTCACCAATCACAGCAACCCAGATGAGCTTGATTCCCACAGCTTCGCAGAGGTGGAACCAAATAGGAAACAGGACAAAGAAAGTGTTTCGAAGGTCGGCAGCAAAAGAAACAAAGAGGAACCAGTCCTGTGATCCTGGGTATCTTGTTTGTAGAAAGTGTATGGCTTGGATGCCTGTGTGATATAGAATATCCATGCTGGCTTCCATTCTATCTCCAGTTGAGCAACAAACTATCTTTGGTCTATATTGCAGCTGCAGTGTACCCTTTAACAGAGGCCTGCTGTCTTTTATCCCCTCCTGTGTGTAGCAGCTTGAGCTTTGAACCCAAAATTACTTTGGTCACAAAAACACCTCCTGGTCAAAGGTGCTTCCCCAAACAGCTTGGGACAAACACACTTAAAGCAACTTATATAAGAGGGGCAAGTAAGCTATCCAAAACAATCCAGGTAACTATCATGACAAAGTTGTTAACTCTTTGCAGAGTTGCTTCTTAGTTATCGGTCTGTCCCCATCTCCTGGAAAAAAACTTAAGGGAACATTGCTGCATTTTATCTGTGTATCACTTCTCTTGAAATTAGATGAACCATTTAGGGTTTGGGTTTGTGGTATCTAAATTTGATCCTGGATCTTAGTGAATAAGTTCAAATGGACATTCTCTGAATGTCAGGTGGCATTAGCCCATTGTTTGAAAACCTGAAGGCAACTACAGATTTAATCCTCATCTTACAATCATTCATTTAGTGACCAAAGTTACAACAGCAATCAAAAAAGTTACTTTTGACCATTTTTCACATTTTTGAGTGTTGCAGAATCTCCATGGCCATGTGATCAAAATTCAGATGCTTGGCAACTAGCAGGTATTTATGAGAGCAGCAGTGTCTTGGACTCAAATGATCACTTCCAATAAGCAAAGTCAATGGAAAAGCCTGATCCACTTCACAACCACAGATGTGGCCACATGACATGGACTACATTTCCCAGGATACCTTAATTACATTTACCATAATGCATTCCCTTAAGGGGACAGCTCCCAATTCCTAACTAACTATCCCACTTCCCATTAACTATATGCTGGCTGGACAGCACAGTTACTAACTTGACAACTGTAATGATTCACTTGATAAATGTGGGAAGAAAGGTCATGTTGCTGTTGTTCAGTTGCTAAATCATGTCCAACTCTTTGCAATCCCTTCAATAATAGCATGCTAGGTTCTCCTGTCCTTCACTATCTCCAATGCCCAAATTCATGTTCATTGTGTGGCTGACACTATCTAATCATCTCCTCTTCTGCCACATCCTTCTCCTTTTGCCCTCAAACTTTCACAGCATTAGTGTCTTTTCCAATGAGTCTTCTCTTCTCATTTGATGGCCAAAGTATTTGAGCTTCAGAAGAAAGCCCAGGAAAAGGGGCAAAACTTAATAGCTGTCTTGCTTAGCGATGAAAATTTTGGGTTCAGTCGTGGCTGTAAATAAAGGATTACAGTACAAATTGCCTTTTAAAATTTATTGAAATAAATAAGACATTTTTTATTATTTTATCTATCAGTGGCTGTTAAGCTGAAAAGCTATAGTTGTCTTCAATTTTCCTTCTATTGAAGAATACTTGCTGCTCCTCAAGGATTGCAGATTAGTAACCTGATAACACATTTCAATCATTTCTATGCCCATAATCATATTATAAAATAATAAGTAGTATTTTAATACATTTTTCATATATTTTGTACAACTACATGTTCGCTGTCCAGCTAGCAAATCTAAAAAAAGAACTCCTGGGACATTATTCTTCTCAAAAAGTAAAACTTTATTGAATACACTACATTGGCACAGAAGAAGTGAAACCAGCTCTGAGTTTCTAAGCAAAAGCCCACATAGTTATTGATTTTTCCCTTTGGCCATCCCCTTCAGTTCATTGCATTGTCCAATTGAATATGCTCCTTTTGTTATGAGAATGGCTTGCATTGTTCCAAACACCTGCTCATCGTACAGCAGGGTATCACGATCTACAGACAGATTTTGCATTATCATTGCTCTGGGATAGGGTGGAAGTGAGGATTTTGCATTATCAACTTGTTGTTGTCCCAATCCACTGGTAGATTCCACTTCTTCAGCCAGGCTAACCCCAGGATTATTGTCTCAGTAATTCCAAAGGCTACAATAAAATGGATAGTCTCTGTGATTCCAGAGCCTTAGACTCATTCTCTCTGTCAGGCACAGGGGTGTCAAACTGGATCTCTTCGAGGCCTGCATCAGCATTGTAGTTCTCTGGAGGCCGGCCGGGGGGGTGGGAATGGGATGGATGCCTCCCACACCCCATTTTGGCTGGCAGAGTGTTAGAGGTGGCTGTCCAGGCAAAAAATGGGGTGTGGGGGCATGTATGGCCCCTTGCACCCTGTTTTTGCTGACAGAGTGCTGCAGGAGGCCGTTCAGGCCAAAAACAGGGTGCACATGCCCCTCCATGCTCTGTTTGCAGCAGAGACACTGCAGACCAGTCCTTTGTTATTTCTAGGCTGGCCCCGCGGGCCAGATTTAAGCATCCTGTAAGCCAGATCCAACCTGAAGGCCTTGAATTTGACACCCTTGGTCAGGCAGGTCCCTGTCACCCTCCTCCCAATAAGGGAACCATCTAGCTGTTCAAAGCCCATGAACCGCTTTAATTTCCTGTGTCTTAGCCCCAACATTTGCGCTGTTGGCAAACTGATCAGGCACTGGGTGCACCCCAAGTTTAATAGGGTTGTGAGAGTGCCCTTTACTCCCAAGTAAGGCATTAAGATCTCCACTTGGGCAGTCATCAAGATGATGGTGCCACCTACCATTAGGTCATCGGCCTCCTTGCTGTCGCTCTCATAGAAGGCCAAGCCAGGCTTATCGGAGGGCAGAGTTCCCTTCCCCTCGCTGGATTGGGGAGAGACCTCTGTAATCTGGATCTTCTCCTTTGGCTTCTCTGGTGATTTCTTCACCTTTGGCCAGGTTGGGACTTGCAATACAGATGCTGGATCTGGAGCAGGGCAGTTGGCCGCTTGCTGGCCTTCCTTACCATGTGAGAAACAGGCTCCTGGGATTTGGTGGGGCTTCTCTTAGGGACCAGGGAGAACCTCCCTCCACAACCACTCCCGGGCTGCTGGGTGTCTCTCAGCTACCCAGTCGAGGCTACTCTTGTGTGCATTGTGATGCCAGTAGCCCATCAGGTCTAGCTGCACATTACTGGCCAGCTAGTACCATGCCTGGAGGTCATTAGGCACCCCTTGAGGTAGGCAGTTGTAGTACAGCTCCTGCTTTAGACTGTCCTGGAGCTGGTAGACCAGCAGAAGCTCAGGCCATTGTCTCAGGTGGGCCACCAGGCTGCGAAACTCTCAAATGTACTCTACAACTGGCTGCTTCCCCTTGCCGTTTTGGCTGGCAAAGTGATGCAGGAGGCCATCCAGGCTGAAAACGAGGCACAGAGAGCACGTGTTGCCCTGCTGCACCCTGTTTTGGCTGGCAGGGTACTGCAGGAGGTGTCTGTCCTATGTGTCCTGTGTGTCTGTCCTGTGTGTCTCCCCCACCCCCGCTGATCCGTGGAGGAGAACTACAATGCTAATCTGGCGCTCGAAGAAATCTAGTTTGACACCTCTGTCTTAGTTGCTTAGAGGGGAAATTAGTTGGAATGCAAATTCTGGTGTGAATTTCCACCAATAGAAAAGCTGTCTCTCCCAAGCTCTGTAGCACTCAGGCTCATCAAATAACAAAATACAAGTTATTTGAGGTTTTGGGTAGCTAAGCCAGGAAAAAAATGTTTTGTTTCTTTATTTTGCTGGTTACTTGGCAACAGCAATCCCAGCAGCAGTGAATACCTTTTGAACTCTTCAACTAAATTTGTGTGTGTATGAGAGGGGGGAGGGAGAGAGAGAGAGGCATTTTGTAGATGAGAGAGAGAGAGAGAGGGAGGGAGGGAGGGAGGGAGAGTAAGGGAGGGAGAGATAATGGATTCCAGAACTTCATGTTTAAAAATGAGGCCCTATGGATAGCTTGCTGGAATTTTTATGGCTTTCACAAGCTTATGCCTGATGACTGAAAGAATGCCATGATTATCCCACATTTCTCAAAGGAAAAAGTAATGAGTGAATGCAAAAGGCACTGGGAAAATAGCTTGTTAAATATGCCTGGGAAAGTATTTGGCAGAATCCTGAAAAGTTATGAGGTGGCTGGTGGCAACAAGTAATCATGATTCAATGTTCCTTCACTTTATATGCACACAAGCATCTGAAAGTTGTTGGGAGTACAGAGGTGAAAGCATTGCCTTGCAGAAAGTTAGCACCCACCCTTCTCCTAGAAAAATGAAATATTCTGGGAAAAAATATTAAAAAGGCAGAATATTATACCTCCCTGGATGGGGAATGGAGAAACACGCTCTTGGAAAGCAGTCCCCGCCTTTGTTAATAGCCCCAGAAAGGCTGGGCAAGCTTATCTACAACACAAAAAGACCTTCAGTTCCCAGGTGATAGGATTAGCCCCCACTTAGATACAAACCAGGACAAAGCCATTAAGCCACAATAGGAATTGCCCAAAGCCCCTTCATTACATCACTCAGCAAGATTCAGTCAAGCCTGGGACTCAGGACAACCTACAAAGTTACCTCTGCATGGCCCCATGGAAATCTGACAACCAATCAGGATACATTTCTTGCCACAGGAACAGGAAGCAAGTTCAAAGCCCAACAGAGTGTATAAATCTCTCTCCGTCTCTCACCTATGTGCTCGATTGCCCATGTGGTCCTGTCCACCATTAAACCATCTTTCCAAATAGCTTCCATGTTTCCAGTCTCTTTCCCCCCACTTGGAACTGAACCCAGATGGACATTTCTTCCAACAGCCTCTAATGCTATCAGAAGTTTCTTCTAGCAGTAGCAGTAAGTTCTAACACTGATGCTTTCTTAGCACTCTGTCAGTCCAACAATAGAGTGAAAATTAAGAGAAGCAACCAGAGGGGATGGGGAGTGCACAGAGGTGGTATTCAGCAGGTTCTGACCAGTTCTGGAGAACCGGTAGCAGAAATTTTGAGTAGTTCAGAAAATCGGCAAATACCACCTCTGACTTGCCTCGCCCCCATCTATTCTTTGCCTCCTGAGTCCCAGCTGATCAGCTGGGTCTTCTTTTGTTGCCCTGCACAGGAGAATGGAGCTGGAAAGCAGGTTAGCGGGGTGGGAATGGAGATTTTACAGTATCCTTCCCCTGCCACGCCCACCAAGCCATGCCCACAGAACCAGTAGTAAAAAAATTTGAATCCCACCACTGGGAGTGCAGTGTGAGTGAACTCAGGATTCAGCACCACATGTATGCTGCAGAAGTGGTCCACATCAGACCGAGATCAAGACTGTGTCAGGAGAAGATTGAAGTCATTTAAACCATTATTCCAAACATCTCGGGATATGTGGGGTGTGGGTGGAAGAAAGACTGCATCAAGCACAGGGGTCTTTCAAGAATGGTAAGTGGGCTCTTCCCAAGCTAAATGTATTTGGATAGGCCTCAACTGAAGACCAGAATTTCCATTGTTAAGCAAGGCATTTGTTAAATGAGCCATCCCTGATTTTATTAGCTTTTTGTCATGCTTAAGTGAGTCACTGCAGTTGTTACATGAATCGTGAATCATGAATCGTGAGGAGGTCATTAAGCAAATCCAGCTTCCCTATTGACTTTGCTTGTCAGAAGTTAGTTGGGAAGATTGCAAATGGTGATCACATGATCCCAAGATTCTGCAACTGTCCTAAATACATGTCAGTTGTCAAGCACCCAAATTTTTAATCATGTCACTGCAATGGTTGAAAGCATGAGGACTGGTTGTAAGTCACTTTTTTTAGTATTGTAACTTCAAATGGTTTTTAAATGAATAGTTGTAAGTCTAGATCTATTAGTATCTGTCCAAAGAGTCATCCTACTAACTTTAGGCCAAAATAATACTGTAGTGCAGGCAGGGGTGAGATTCAATTTTTTTAACAACCAGTTCTGTGGGCGTGGCTTAGTTGGTGGGTGTGGCTTGGTGGTCATGTGACTGGCTGGGCGTGGCCAACTCAACATCACTCACATCGAGGCACACATCTCCTCGCCTGGCCTCTTGTGACTGTGGGGATGCTGCACCAGTCGTAAGTATGAAAAACAGTCATAAGTCACTTTTTTCAGTGCCATTGTAACTTTCAGTGGTCACTGCACACAAGCAAAGTACCAGCAAAGGAGGGGAAATAAACTCCAGAGACATTCCTGAGACAGGAAGTCTAGTCCTGCCAAGAATGTAATAAGGGTTAACAGGGAGGCAGTTTCTGTAAGCAACACCAGAATGTTTCCTTCCTGCCTTCCTTACAGGATTAGGCCAGTAATTTCTTCTAACAACCGGTTCTCTGAACTGCTTAGAATGTTAACAACTGATTCTAGAGAATAGGTACAAACTGGTAGAATCCCATCCCTGAGTGCAGGGGTATCAAACTTGCGGCCAACAGGCCAGATCATCATGTGCTGGCCATGCCCACCCTGGTTTAGCGAAGGTGAAAAAAGTTGTGATACATCACATGATGACAATGTGATGTTGCAAGTTTGACATCCGTGCCATAGTGCTTTGTTTTTGTTTTCAACTTGAGCTTTTAACCATTTTTAAGAAAGTTACACTAGAAAATACAAACAAAATAAGTATAGAGTAAAGAAAAATATTAATAAAACATAAGTAAAACCATTATAGAAAAACTTTTTAGTGACACATTCTTTCCTCCACTTGTTTCCCCAACCATTACCCCCAATCACTAAGCACAGCCAAAATACCAGTATTTTTCATTGAGCATTGATAGTTATCACTATAGAATTTATTCAAAGCACTTCGTTGTTTTAAATGGCCTCATAATTCTTCTTTAGAAATCATATATCACATGTCTGAACCTGCCTTACTGTGTGAGACATTCCTATTGAAATTTGAGTAATTTTGTTACGTGTGTGTGTGTGTGTGTGTGTGTGCATGGCTTATTTTCCCATTTTGGTCTCCAAATACAAGCTTTCTATTATTTCAGTGCTATGAAGATATCACAAGTCATTATTGTGGAAATTTCCTAAGCTGTATTATCATAAAAACTAGTGCTTCTAATAATCCTGAAGTTACAACTATGAACTTTAGTCATTGAAGATATTTCCTGATTGGGGTTCTGTGGTTTTTTTAAAGGGAAGAAGATTAACGTAGACCCCTTTGTAAAAGTTTGAATAATATAAACTATAGATTGGCCTCTATTGACAAAGTACTGTCATTGTGAACAAGGGTACATGCTGTGAAAAACATTGGAAAGACGTACAAATGATTGAGATACATGATTTATTTCCCAGATGAAGAGACATTGTTTTAAAAGTCTTCTCTTATTTCCCGTTTCTCAGCCTAGTTTTTCAGGATGGAAACCAACATTAGAAAAGAAAAATTAAACATTGTCAAACCCTATCTCCACTTTTGTCAACAGAGAACATGTAATGTCTATCTCGTACCAACTCTTTTGTTTAGAGCTACATTTTCCTGTTTATCACTATTCTATTGTCCACAGCTTGGGCAGTTTGTTCTCATTTTCCTGGAAATCTGGTTCACACGGCAAATGTGTATTGTAAGCAGACAGTTCTAGTGCAGAACAATATTGTGCGTATTGTGCCACTGGGAAAAAGCAGGGCTAATATTTACCAGCCAACCAGTGAAAATGCCTGGCTTATCTCTTGTTACCAATGAAAGTCCAGGCTTAAGGCCCTTGACCTGGTGCAATCTGCGCAGGCAGTGGCAAGTCCCTGAAGGCCAGGCCATTGCAAATGCAGGGCTAGAATTCAGAAAGATCCAAAATCAGTCATTTGCTGATCTTGTCTATTTTGCACAACAAAGTTTAACTAAGTCTTATGTTAGAGTCCAACTACTTATACTATCTTCCTTACCAGCAGCATTTAAAAAAAGGAGGAGGAGGGAGGGAATGATTGTGAAATAGTTGCATAAGAGCAGAGTGACTCCATCAGGAAGGATGCACTGTCTTTCCTCCATTGCAGAGGGTGGTTTTTTTGTTTTGTTTTTTGCATTGTAAATTTTTGTTTTGTTTTGTTTTTGGCATTGTAAAATTTTGGGGGATGTGAAATTTTAAAAGAAGATTAAACGCCAACATCCAAGGTATCACATCCTCTTGGTTCTTCAGAACCATTTTATGAATCTGATAATTACAAAACAAAACCATGGGGAGAATCTAATCACACACCTTACTTACCTTTTAATCCCAAGAATCTGAATCATTTAAGAGTTTGGGTAGATTTTAAATTTGAACTTATTTTAGATTTGCCCAGTCAGTTTTACTGGGAGCCTGAAGTCTGTCATGTGAAGAATAAGATGAGATAGAGAAGCAAAATGCATACTTAGAATTAGAGATCCAGATATCACTATTCAGCCTATCAGTATTAGTACTGGAAATGAATTTAGGGGATTAAAAATGAGTCAAAGAGATTAGAGAAATGTTTAAGATGCAATTACATTAAAACAAAAATTCCATTATAGAAATAATGGAAGAAAGCAAAAAAATATATGGAATTTTTTGGTTTTAATTCTGTTCTTGTTTCTCTATTATTTTCTATATTTTTGTTTGATTTGTATGTGAAAAGGAGAAAGTGAAAAGCAATTTGTTGCTTTGTACATTGCAATATAAAGCAACAAATTGCTTTTCACTTTCTCCTTTTCACTAAATCAATACAAAGAGAGAGAGAATTTTGTTACCTTTTTGTTACTGCTATTATAGTGTCAAAATCCTGAAAGACTTTATTGAATTTCACTCAAATAGAATTTTACTGAATGCAAACTACATTCTTTCCATTGCATATCTAAAGTTCCAAATGGGCAATGTATACCAAAATTTTTGTGCTCTGATATTCAACTATGCATTCATTTTGTTATATGAGAGATGACCCAGGAGATTATGACTAATATTATTACCATTACTACTGCTGCTGCTGCTACTGCTGCTACTGTTGCTGCTGCTGCTGCTACTACTACTACTACTACTACTACTACTACTACTACTACTAGCCAGCTGGCTCTCTAGGAAAGAATAATGCTTGACTCCGGCCCAACACTATTATTTATCAGTTCATGGAATTACCTATAAGCGGTGGTGGTATTCAGCAGGTTCTGACCAATTCTGGCCCCGCTCCCATCTATTCTCTGCCTCCTAAGTCCCAGCTGATTGGCTGGGTCTTCTTTTGTTGCCCTGCACAGGAGAACGGAGCTGGAAAGCAGATTAGTGTGGTGGGGAGAGAATGGGATTTAGCAGTGACCTTCCCCCAGTAGTGGAGTGGGAATGGAGATTTCACAGTATCCTTCCCCTGTCATGCCCAAGCCATGCCATACCTATCAAGCATCACCCACAAAACTGGTAGTAAAATTTTTTGAATCCCACCACTGCCTATAGCGTAGTGCAATCTTCTACCCTATGCTTTTTAATATCTATCGCTACTTCAATATCTACAAGAGTTTGCCTGGGTTAAAGTGTCCAGGTTCATACAATGTATCTCTTTTTCTTATTGTTCAAACCAAGTAAGATAATAAAAACCCTGAGAAGGAATCAGATGAGCTAGAAGTTGGTATCCAAACAGGATAGAGATGTTAACAGTATTTGTAAAGAAGGCTTTAGCTAATGTTTATTCAAGAGATACAGTACTTCATAAAAGTAGAGATGACAAATTGTTCAAACAGCTGTGGTTTGGAAAACATTTTATAGCTCCTAACTCCCAACTCCTGGTAAATTATCTAGGTAAAGCTATAGACTTTGACCAAGGTACAACAGAGGAAAATTAAGAAATGTTATATGTTTGTTAGCCAAACAAAAAGGATAAACAGTATAATCCATTTTTGGACTTGTGCTGGTTGGCTGGTGACAATTCGCTATTAACTTCCTTGTTAGAAAGCACATAATGACCCAGGGAAGTTATTCACATAAAATATGTAATATCTGAACAGTTTAGATTTATTGAGTACAATTTTTTGGTTTGTATTTTTATTCCTGCAATGACTTAAACCTAATCGTACAAACTTTCTGAAGGATAACCCAATCACTTTTTGATTCAGGGAAACTAGATGTTTTTTGATAGATTATTCTAATGTTTACCATTGTTGTTTTACTATCTGAATGTCTTGATTAAAAAGATAGAATTAAGGAATTTTAAAGCACGAGTAAATGGATTTCTTTTTAAAATTCAAACATCTCATATAGAAGTATTACTGGTTTGTTTTTTGACACACTAAAAACTTTACATTATTCAAATAGATTTAGATAGGATTGTGTTCTCTAGAAACAGTATTTATTCCAGGTAAACTATTATAAACCTTTGTAAATACAATTATGCCCAGTTATGCAAAGATTAGGAAATTCTCCTCCAAATTAAACACAGTTTAATGAAAACATTTGAATAGGTTAATGCTAACAAATACATTTATCCAGTTCTATTCAGACATCTTTTCTGTCATGTGTAAAAATCAGTAATATAATGAATTTAGTGTGACCTGATCCTATTTTCTGCAAACTTCTACTATGGAAATAATCAACCCTAATCCTAACCCTAATCCAAACTCTTCATCATTTAGAAAGGCAAAGGATATAAATCCTACTGGAACTTCCAGCAGTGGTAAATAGGAAACCTGGCCCCACTAACTAATGCAAAAATTAGACTGCATGACATGGACTTGAGGAAATAGGTTTCTGTGTTTTGCTAGGACAATAACAACAACAACAGCAACAACAACAACAATAATAATTTATTAGACTTGTATGCCGCCCTCTCTCCCTAAGGACTCAGGGCAGCTAACAATATAAAACCCATTACAAATTTACAATAAAAAGAAATTACACCAAAAACAAGCCTAACAATTAAAATGCAATTAAAATTAAACCCTCTAAAACACACCCCCTCCCCTTAGTTAGTCCAGACTGGCCTGCTGAAAGAGCCAAGTCTTAAGGTCACAGTGGAAGGAGCGGAGATCGGGGGCCAAACGAAGGCTCAAGGGGAGTTGGTTCCACAGGATGGGTGCTCCCACAGAGAAGGCCCTGCCCCTGGGCACCACCAACTGACAATGTCTGGCTGATGGTATCCCAAGGAGGCCCTG
Source organism: Naja naja (assembly GCA_009733165.1). Lineage (NCBI taxonomy): Eukaryota > Metazoa > Chordata > Lepidosauria > Squamata > Elapidae > Naja > Naja naja. Next base: position 94,437,811 of record CM019155.1, on the reverse strand, counting down.
TCTGTGGGAGCGTACCGGGCAATTGGAGCTTGATGCTGGCAGGAGACGTTCCTGCAAGTACCCCGGACCCAAGCCATGTGGGACTTTATAAGTTGTTACCAACACCTTGAATCATGGTCAAACAAGTGTGAGAGAACAGAAATTAAAGTGTATTGTGTTAAGTGAGTCCACGCGAAATGAGAGGCAGGACACATCAGGAACGGTAAGCAGTCTTTATTTCATTTAAAATCAAAAAGCTGCAAAGCTTGCTGTCCAAAGCTTCAGCCACTGACGGGACTTTGTTTTTCCCGCTGGTGGCTGAGCCAATGAGTGGAGTCTGTTAACTGTCTCCACTCCTTGGCCATATTTGGTCACATACAACACCCCTCCCTTCCTAGTTAGTGTTCCTCCAATCAGCACTTGCCTACTGTACGTAGTCATGTAAGTAGGCGGGGCTTTGGTGGGTGCAACTGGACCTGCATACCTAACTTGTTCCTGGGGCAGCAGCCCGAACAGACGGGTCTGCCACCGCTCCGGTCCCTGCTTCCAGAACAGTCTCGAAGCCCACTTGTGGTGTGGCAGGGACTGTTGAGCCTGAGGCCTCAGAAGGACAGACTTCCTCTCCACAAGATAAGTGTCTCCGCTGTTGTTGTATGGGGTTTGGTATCTGTGCATTGTGTTGTTCGGTTACTGTGTGTCGGGTGCCTGGCTGGTTGTCTGAGTTCGAGATCCGGTCTCGTAGTTGATCGATGTGGCACTCCCATAGTTTCCCTTCTTTGGTCTCCACTCCGTAGGATCTGGGCCCTGTGATCTCGGATATTCTAGCTGGCACCCATGTTGGTCCCCCAATGTAGTTATGTGCATAGACCGGATCCCCTATAGTGAATTGTCTGCATTTTCCTGTGGAATCCAGGGGTGTCTCTGTGCTATAGTTGGGGTGGACTCGTTCTAGCATAGATCGCAGCCTGCAACCAATTAGTAGTTCCGCTGGGCTGCGATGTGTTGTTGTGTGGGGTGTGATGTGCTGGACTAGGAGCATTCTGTCAATTCTTTCGTGCCAGTCCCCTCGGCCCATTTGCTGCAGTATTTCTTTGGTAGACCGGACCATTATCTCCGCTTGTCCATTCGTGGCCGGGTGAGCAGGTGCTGACAGCGCGTGCCAGACCCCTAGTCCTGCCAGGAACTTCTTGAACTGTTGTGATGTGAATTGGGGGCCGTTGTCCAATACGAGGACATCTGGTAGCCCATGGGTGGCAAATAGTCATCAGAGGGCTCTTATGGTGGCTTCCGATGTGGTGGATTTCATTAGGATTACCTCCAGCCATTTGGAATACATGTTGATGACTATAAGAAATGTCTGTCCTTGGCAGGGTTCTGCGAAGTTGACATGTATTTGGGCCCATGGTGCTGTTGGTGTTTACCACTTCCTGGGCTTCACTGCTGGGGGTGCTGGTCTGGTTTCCTGACAGGGGTGCATGTGGTGACCCAAGTTTCAATCGCCTTATCAAGCCCTGGCCACCACATGTAGTTTCTGGCTAGGGCTTTCATTTGGATCATGCAGCATTTCCAGTATTTTATTCCTTAATGGCGGGGATAATTACTTGGTCCCCCCAGAGTAAACAGCCTTTTAGTACTGATAGGTCAGCTTGTCTGTTTTTGTATGGATGGTATTCATCCCCTTGGACTGCCTCTGGCCATCCCCTCCTCACCCAGTTTGAAATCTGCACCATGACTTTGTCGCGGCTCATGAGTCTCGTGATCTCCGACGATGTCATCAGCCCAAGCATTATGCTTCCTACAAGCAACACTGTAGTAGATGGCACTGGGTCTTTGGCTGGATCTGGAAGGGGGCAATGGCTGAGGGCGTCGGCATGAGCGATGTCTTTTCCTGGCTTGTGGATTATCCAGTAACTGTATGTTGCCAGGAACACTGTCCATCTTAACATCCTGGGCGACAGGATGTTCAGTGTGGGTTTGTCGCTGGTGAGGATGCCCAGTAAGGGTTTATGGTTGGTGATGAGGTCGAAATGCCTGCCATATAGATATTCATGGAAGCGCTTGACCCCTGCGACTGCGGCAAGTGCTTCCTTGTCTATCTGGCTATAATTTCTTTGTGTCTTTGATAGTATTTTGGAGAAATATGCAATGGGGGCTTCTGTCCCATTGGATAATTTGTGGCTGAGGACTGCTCTGATGACATATGGGGAGGCATTGCATGTTAGCGTCAGAGGTAGCGTTTCGCTATATTGGATGAGGACGCTATTTGATGTTAGGATGTTTTTTATCTTTGTAAATGCATCGGCCTCGCGTTGTCCCCAAGTCCAGCTCGCCACCTTAGCGAGCAGTCTGTGGAGCGATTCTGCAATGGTTGCTTTCTGTGGCAGAAAGACATTATAAAAGTTAAGCAATCCTAGGAACACTTGCAGTTCTGCCTTGTTTTGTGGTGTGGGGGCTTCCCATATTGCCTTAAGCTTTCTGTTCATGGGTCGGATGCCTGTGGCGTCAATTAGGATCCCCAAAAACTCCACTTGTGGGACTGCTATGTGACATTTGCTCCTTTTTAACTTCAGGCCTGCTTCCTGAAATCTTCCCAGTACTGCCCTTAGCTGCTCCATTAGTTGACCCCTGCTACTGGCTGAGATGATTACATCATTGAAGTAGGGTATGATCCCTGGAATATTGTGCAGGAGCTGTTCCATGATGCTCTGGAACAGGCCCGGGGCTATGCTTAATCCAAATTGAAGTCTCTTGCACTTGAATGCCCCATGATGTGTGACAATGGTTTGTGCCTCAGTGGTTGCCTTGTCTACTGGCAGGTGCTGATAGGCTGGGCCAAGTCTAACTTGGCGAATATAGTCCTTCGGCCGAGGGAGTGCAGGAGGTGCTGTACCACAGGCACTGGGTAGGCGCTTTGCTGGAGGGTCATGTTCAGGGTCATTTTATAATCAGCACAGATTTGTATCAACCCATCTGGTTTTACTGGGATGACGATTGGGGTCTCCCATTTGGCATGGTCCACTGGTTCTAGAACCCCTTGGGCTATTAGCTTATCTAGTTGCTCTTTGACCTTTGGGCGGAGGGCAAACGGGACTCGCCGCGGTTTGAGGCAGACCGGAGCAACATTTGGGTCCAGATTAAATGATATGGGTATACTTGCCCAGATGGTCATCAAAAACATCACTGAATTCTCGCTCCAACTCTGCAATGTCTGCTGACTGGCTGGGGGTGGTGGTCCCCATCGCATGGATGCCAGTAAAGCTTATTTGAAGTGGTTGGAACCATTCTCTTCCAAGCAGGCTATGTAGGTCTTGTTCTACTATTATGATTGGTAGGTTACCCTGGAAGTTGCCATATTCCACATGGGCTGTTATCTTTCCCAGAACTGGTATGCGGCAGCCCTGATAGTCTCTCAAGGTGATGGTCTACGGCTCCAACTGGTCACACCTCTGTTTGGGTTGGAGTCTCTTAAGGGTGTCCCACGATATTATAGATATGTAGGAACCCGAGTCCACCTCCATGCAGCAGGGCTTGCACTCAACTGTGATTGTAGCCATTATCTTGTTGGACTCAAAAACATTGGTGCGTCTCACCCTGGTTTGCATGTAGCCCATGAAGGTGAAGTGGGCTTCTTCTTCCCTGGCATCGTCCCTCTTTTTGAATTTCCCGCCAAAGTTCTTCCGCTCTCCCATTTGGTGGCCATATTGTTTCGCAGGTGACGCTGTTCGCCTACCCTGCTTTCCGGTTGGTTGTGCCGCACAGCATACTTCTGCGATGTGGCCTCTGTGCTCACATTGTTGGCACACGGTGTCTCGGAATTGGCATGCCGAGTGGTGGTGATTTCCGCCACAGCCTCTGCAGTCTCTGTTTCCCAGCTTTCCGCCTGGCCTACTGGGTTTCAGCTTATGTACCTCTCCGTTGTCATTGTCGCTGGCCTCAGAATTGGATTCATGTGGTTGCGTGTGGCGATCGGGCACCGTTGCATGGACCTTCCTGGTCCCTTGGATCCGCGTTGCTGAGTTGTCAGACAATTCTGCGGCTCTTGGTTCATTGACAGCTTCTTTGAACAAAACGTCCTCGTGGACCAGAAGTTTCTTTTGCAGTGCAGGGTCCTTCATCCCCAGGATGATCCGGTCCTGGATCATTCCCTCGGAGTCTGGGAACCTGCAGTTCTTTGCAATTCTCCTCAGGTCTGCCACAAACATGTTGACTGTCTCCCCCTCTTTCTGACTCTGCGTGTAAAAATCATAGCGGCTGGCCAGGTAGGAGGGAGAGGGGCTGTAATGTCCCCTGAGTGCACGCTGTAGCTCGTCCCAGGAGACAGTCTGTAAGTCATCTGTGACCAAAGCGTCAGCCATTTCGTAGATCTCGATGTCACAGTATGCTAAGAATAGTGCCTTCTTTTGTGCATCGGGGGTGGCTTGGAGTCCATTGATCTCCAAGTGCAGGTTGAAATGGCCCATGTAGGATGACCACTTTTCTTTTGCTGGATCGTAAGGAATGGCCATCGAGCGGTGAGCCAGGCTTGTTGCGCATTGTGCCATATTGATTGGAATGTCGTGCTCGCTTTGTGGTCGGTAGAAATGGCATCCGAATCCCCATGAGGTGTCCTTTGTTCTCTCTGCAGTTTAGGATCCCACCTTTGTCGCCAGTGTTAAGTGAGTCCATGCGAAATGAGAGGCAGGACACATCAGGAATGGTAAGCAGTCTTTATTTCATTTAAAATAAAAAAGTTACTCAGCTGTGGCAGGCGCCGGCTTTTAAGCCGGCGCTGTCTAAAGCTTCAGCCACTGACGGGACTTTGTTTTTCCCACCGGTGGCTGAGCCAATGAGTGGAGTCTGTTAACCGACTCCACTCCTTGGCCATATTTGGTCACATACAACATATTGGAAGTAGAACTGGTAGTCCAATCACTCCTCCATATCACATATATTTTTCTCCTCTAGTTCTTCCTGAATCAGTTTGAGTTAATTGTCTTCACTGTTGAGTTCAAAATATGCAAGGAATATGATAAGCCCACCATTGTTCATCCCCTTTTCTTCTAGCCGACCAATTAGAAAGTACAAAGAACATCCTTCAATTTGTTTCTGAACTGCCATCAGCCATGTACTAATAAAAATCCTCCAACCCACTCCACATAAAAATAAAAATAAAATATTAGTACCACTCCTGTCCATATTGGTGTCTGGACAGCAACAGAATGATGAAAGTAACTTTTTTGCAAATATGTTTTATTTTTCCATTCAATTGTGTCTGATTCTTGGGGACTGCCTGCACAAGTCCCTGCAGTTTCCTTGGAAAATTTTTCAGAAGTGTTTTTGGCCATTGCCTCCTTTCTAGGGCTGAGAGAAAGTATCTGGCCCAAATTCACCCAGCTGGCTTTGTGTTTTAGACAGGACTAGAATTTACAATCTCCCAGTTTCTAACCTGATGACTTAACCTAGACCAAATTGGCTCTCTCTCTATATTGGATGCATACCACCTCAAAAATGGAATTTCATCCAATATATGTAGAGAACAGAGAAGTATGTATATGTATAGCAATCAGAGTGCAGATGAGTGCAGCAAAGTTCTGACTTCTTAACCTGCCTGCCTTCATTCTGGCCTATACTGCGGTAGAGGGAATTAGTGGAGGGAGAAGGAAACTTGAAAGAGTCAATGAAAATGATGCTTCAGGTGACAAGATGCACATAGAACTAAATTAATATGATAGAAATATTTTATTTTGAGATACTTCATTATATTACTCCAATATGAGAAGAAATTTTAAAAGATTGACTCAGCTGGATTCTACAAGCCCAACAGATGGAGATATTGGATTTTGTTTTGACTAAGATGATAATGCAGGAAGTACAACCACAGGTTTTTCATTCATTGAATTAGCAATCCTCAACAATCAGGACATATTTATAGTTACTTGAAAATTATTAGCAGCTATGTTATTGCATTTTACTGCATTCAAAACTTGTTCTAACCAATATTGTCAGAACAGAAGACATGTAAGCATGAATGTTATACTCAGAAAGAACATATTTTTTGTTTCTGCTTAGTGGGTTGGACAGGGGTTATCAAAGGAGGAATTAAAAAATGAAGACCTACTGACATTGAAGATAGCACAACAAAAACAGGAAGCTGTAGTTTCCTGTTAGACTCAAACTTGCCCTTTCATTCACCCTAGTCCTCCCTACTGTCCTGCTTCTGACTGGCTGAGCTCAAAAAACAGAATGACTATTCTGGCAGAATTGTAATCTGCCTCTGTTGTCATCATACTTAGCCACAGATATCTTGATATTAAAGGGAGATTGTGTGCCATCAATTCTTACTGTGGTAGCTCCAATGGGTGGATGGAGTCTGGGGAAGATTACCAAGTTGCACCCCCTTCTTTGAAGGTTTCGCCATCCCATGTATTTCAGGAATGGTGAAATATAGAAAAAGAAGTGCTAGATTATCTGTCTTTTTGTTAGGCCTTCTATAGTCTCATTTTTGTGCCAGCTTCAGTAAATATCTCTGTTTGTATCACTGAGGGTGGTTAGTTTGGAGAAGCAAGCCTAGTGTTCTTATTAAACCTTTCTAAATCCCAGGGTTTAACTATTTATATTATTTATTAGTCTCTGTATAATCCAGTTGCATATTTTATATAAACAGAACTTAGCAGTAACATGACAAACTCAAGAAGAGTTCCTCTCTCTTCTTTTTTTAATAAAAATTTTATTATTTTCCAAAAACAAACAAGACAAACAAATATAAAAACATAAACCAATAACAATTTCAAGTGTGTCGGTCGGTCACAAATCTCAGTGCCATCTCCTCACCGTCAATACTTTCTATTACAGAAGAAAAAAAAGCTATACAATGCAAATAAGAGGTAATGAAAAAAAAAGAAAAATACAACCACCTATTTTCTATTTGGAGAGATCTCAAAAAACTTATGCATTTTAATTCATACATTACCTAAATTATCTCCTCTATTAACCAATATCATTATTATTAACTCTCTATAGTGTTATAATCTCTATATTATATTTTCATTCAACAATTTTATTTGTCTCCATTATATCCATATATTACCAAGCTTTTTTGTCTAACCATTGATAAAACATACTCCATATCTTGTAAAAACTGTTTTTCTTCTTGATCTCTAATTTCAAATGTTAATCTATTCATTTCAGCACAATCCAAAATTTTCTTAATCACTTCCTCCTGCGCAGGTATCTTGTCATTTCTCCAATTTTTAGCAAACTCAATTCTAGCAGCTGTTAATACATTAACAATCAAATATTTCAACTCTTTGCTGAATGTCTCTGGTACAATTCCCAATAAAAAATATCTCAGGTTTCAAGTCTATATGTTGTTGTGTCATTTTTTCCAACCACGTGTGGATTTTAGTCCAATATCTTTTTGCATCAGCGCAAGTCCACCACATATGGTAATAGGAACCTGGTATCTGGTGACATTTCCAACACTTGTCCGATTTATCCTTAAACATTCTTGCAATCCTTCTTGGGGATAGGTACCACCTGTAAAACATCTTATACAAATTTTCTTTATATGCAGTTGACATTGTCATTTTGTAATTCTGATCCCATAGTGTTTGCCATCTCTCTAAATCTATCCCATAACCAAAAAATTTTCCCCAAGCAATCACTGTTTCCTTAACCTGTTCCTCCTCCATTCTAAGTTCTAATAAATATCCATAAAGTTTTTTAATTACTTTTTCATTCGTACCCATCAAAATTTTATCCAATTCAGTTTGCTTGTTATAAATACCTTCAGCCCTAACATCCTCATCATGTCTAGATTGTATTTGCAAAAAGAGTTCCTCTCTCTTCATGTAGAGTCAGCAGGATGATGCCGATGTCTCTCTGTTTTTCAGGTAAAACTCACCCACAGAGCAACTAGTGATAACTTGAGTGACACATTTCTATTAGCTTTCTGGACAGAGATGCCCTTTGCAATGGGGCATTTTCATCAAATGGCAAGAACAGAGTTCAGAAGGTTAACCCAACCCATCCTGTCAACATTTACTCTGCAGAGCCCCAGTTTGGCTCATTTGTTTAATGTCACACAGAGACAGATGCAATATGAGTAGGCCCTTTAGAAAAAATTGACATGAATAAGAAAGTAGTTGACCTGTACTGACTATTTTGAGGGAAAAAATAATGTTTTTTATCCCTTTTGGGCAATGTCCTCATCCTCTCTTATTCTAGCCTTAAGAATAGGGTACTTCTTTCTTTTAGCCCAATTATTTATATACAAAAAGATCATAGTAATGTACTCCAAATTCAAAGCAAGCATTTTATTTTATTCTCTTTGTTTGGTATAATAGATCTTTCTGTATTTCCCAAACTGTATAATTATATGAAACTGTGAAGAAAAAAGTGAAGAAGGTGGCCTATGCATTTAAGACAGGTCACATTCTTGGGCTATTTATATATCACTCAGGCTAGGAAACAACAAGGCTCCATCACACTCAATTCCTTAATTCGTCCCATCTTGGTTACAATAATGTCATCAGCTAGCTTGCAGTAATCCAGAATAATATTGTATGTCCCTCTGATTATCCTCTGGGCCTCTCTGCTTATCCAACCTCTTGTTGTTTAGCACAGTGTCCTTGTTATACCTCAAACATTATATAAACCTCCCAAAAAGGAGAAAAGGGAGGGATGCTATAAGGAATAGGACACAGAGAAAAATTATAAGCAGGTTTTACAGTGATGTGTTGCAGTTGCATGGCTCAACATTCAAATCAGATTATCTTTGCAACACAGAGAGAGATCATTAAAAAGAGCAATATTTGTGTGATGTTAAATCAAATATGAGAGCCAATTTGGTTGGAGAGCCCAACCAGGCTCCAGCATAGAAATTGGGAAAGTGTGAATTTTAGTTCTACTTTAAGCATAAAGCCACCTGGGTAACCTGAGACCATTTATTTTCTTTCAACCCTAGGAAGGAGACAATGTCAAACCACTTCTGAAATCTTGTCAAGAAAACTGCAGGAATTTGTCCTGACAATTTCCGAGAATCGGACACAATTGAATGGAAGAAAAAAAAAGCTATGGAGATCACTATCTTTATGGTTTCAGAAGCTGTTTAATTCCTGAACTACCAACATATCTTGCATGATTCTGTCTACTGATGACTGGCCCTTGCTCTTCTGAAAGAAAATATTTATGTCACTGAAAAGTTGTTCTTATGTGAAATATATTAGTGTGAAGCTAATATAGTTGTTTTTTTCTCTCCATATCTAATATGAGCATGAGAATCAGTTTAGTATAATGGCTAAGAGATCAGACTAGAAACTAGGAGAACCAGAAGTTCTAGCTTTGCCTTAGGCACAAAACCATATCATGATCTTGAACCAGTCGCTCTGTCTTAGCCCTAAGAAGAAGGTAAAAGCAAACTACTTAAAAAAAATCTTGCCAAGATAACTGGAGGTTCAGTTAAACTCAGATTTAATATGTGTGTTTTAGGGGGAAATTTTCCATTGATGGCAGAGAGCAAAGGTCACTGTTCCACAGTAGTTTGTTTGTTTGTTTGTTTATTTATTTATTTATTTTATTAGACTTTTATGCCGCCCTCTCTCCCCAAGGACTCAGGGCAGTGAACAGTAAAAGAAACCCAGTACAAATTACAATAAAAACCATTAAAAAATACAAGCCTAATCAATATTATACAAAATTTAAAATTAATTAAAACAAATACTAAAAACCAACCCGCACCCCTCAAGGTCAGTCCAGACTGGCCTGTTGAAACAGCCAGGTCTTCAGGTCCCGGCGGAAGGAGTGGAGATCGGGGGCCGATCGGGATTGGGGCAGGAAGATACTGGGAAAACGAGGCTAGGGACTAATGGTTAATCAGGTGTATTGTATTTACATCCAACATATATTCAGCCATGAGGATCAAAGAAGGAAAAGGAACTTGCAAAGTTAGGCAGCAGGCTGGCACAAGGATATGTGGTAAAGAAGAGAATGGAAAGGAAAGGCATACTTGCCTTGTTCTAAAAACATCATAAGCCTCTTCTGGCTTTTGCGTCAGCTAATACACCTGAAACATCCAAAATGTTCCAGGTATTTCTTAGGCTGGTTGATGAGTCACCCAGAACGGCCTGGTCTAGATTCTAAACCACAATATATTTGTCTTATGCTTGAAGCAAAATGTGTTTTCCATTTCACACACCTTATTATATATTCATTGAAAAGCTGACATGTTTTTTGTGATGTATTTGGCAATAACAAGAACCAGTTTGGTCTACTGGTTAAAGTACCAGGCTAGAAATCCAGAGATTGAGTTCTAGTCCCACATTATTTTATTTATTTATTTATTGCTTGGACTTGTATGCCGCCCCATCTCCCAAAGGACTCAGGGCGGCTCACATCATAAAACCCACAATACAAAATTCAAAATTAGTTAAAAGTAATTAAACTCAAGCCAAACAATATCTAAAAACCCACCAAAGGACATTACATTTAAAACAGTTAAAAAACCCCCCCAGTCCAGGCTGGCTGTTCGAATAACCACATCTTCAGGCCGCAGCGGAAGGAATGGACGTCAGGGGCCAACTGTTAAGTTTGCATGAAGAGTCAGACGCGGAGTGCTTCAGTGAAGAGTTTATTAGTGACTACAGCTCATAACACACCCGATTTGGCTGGGCTGCAGCTGCTACTTATAGCCGGCAGCCGCAGTTGCCAGCCAATCAGAGTGCAGGATTTTCCCGCACTTTTTAAACCAATCATTTCTGACATTTTACAAGAACAGTTCAAACTAAACCAATGACATTCAAACCTGCATACATAACACCAACCGCAGCTGCAGAGGCAACTGATTCCACAGGGTGGGCACTCCCACAGAGAAGGCCGTACCCCGGGGGTCGCCAGCTGACACTGTCTGGCCGACGGCACCCCAAGGAAGCCCTGTCTGTGGGAGCGGACTGGGCAATGGGCAGTTGGTGCTGGCAAGAGACGCTCCCGCAAGTACCCTGACCCCAAGCCATATAGGGCTTTATAGGTAAGTACCAGCATTATCCACTTTGGGCCAGTCCAACTGACCTCACAGTTGTTGTGGAAAAAATAGGAGAAGGAAAATGTGCTGAATATATCTGCCCCCTTATTTGTAAAAATAATACAGGTGGGATACAAATAAATAAAAACATAAAGCAGTTGATCCAATTTTCAAGAAAACAAAATTAATTTGTCAACAAAAAGGAACTATTTGAGGCCAAATTATATATTACATAAGAGAAAAATCAAACCCTGCAAAAGAGGCATCCAGCATGCAATTGTAAGAAAGTGTCAACTTTCAGTTAGTGATGATTCCAGACTAATTTTCGGAGTTTCTCGAAATGGGAGAGCTGACCATCTTAAGCTTTTTCTGTTGAAAGAGCATGTATTCTGAACCACCATTCCTACTCACTCACAAGCTGTCAGCTCTTTTATATGATTGCCATTTCCTTCAATACAATAAGGATATAGGAATTTGGCTGAAAGTTAGTTCTAACAACACAGTTTTGTCTAAAATTATTTATATGAGTGTGTGTATGTGTGTGTGTGTGCACGTGCATGCACATATGCATGGAAAGTTGTTTTGAATTAAGGTCATGATAGAAAGTGATTAATAACTGACAAAGGAGAAGAATTTATGTAGAAGAATTTCATTAAAGTCTCCATTGTTTGGATTCAACTGACATTGGATATAACAGAAACATTTTCTTTTGGATTTCAACCTTGTACAACTGAAGTCTATTATTTCTGAAGTACTACAGACAATGTTCTAAGTTATATTTATGTAATTTGCATCAATTTATATCATTTGCATAAATTACTATAGATAATTTAAAATCTTACCCAAAAAGCAAAAATGGCATCAACAATAATAAACACTCCAATTTAATGGAACCCTTTCTAGCCAATTGAGATGAATATAAAGCAGAATAAAGATATTTGGGTTGGATGGTTGCAGCAAGGTAAAGGCTGTGTCAGTGAAATTGCCAAGCAGAGGATCAAGTCAAAGTGACCATGTTTGGGCATCTGTATCTACAAAGACAGAAAGTTAATATTTATGCTATTCCCAGAAAACATATGCAATAAGGCAAAAGAAGCACAATCCTAGGTTAAAAAGCTCTTTTTTGCTGCCAGGAAAATTACATAGACATATCCATAAAATAAACAGAAACTTTATTTTATTGGGTGGAGATTTAACCCTCCTGCTGTCTCTATTACAATTGGCTCCAGGATTAGCTGGTTAGGGCACTCTGGTACTGTATTGTACACATTCAGATAAGTCATATTGTTGACCAATATGAATCAGAACTGTGTCCAGAACATAGGGCAGAGCTGAGGATTAGGGTTAGTCAGGAGAGTTCCTAAAGACAAAGGCAATTGGTTTCTTCCTCCCTTTTCTTTCCACCCTTCATTCAGTGTAATTGTTATTTATTAACCCTGCTGTTTTTACTTGGCAATGTCTTTCCTTTGACCTTCCAGGGTATCGCTGTGGCCTTGACATTTTCCATTCTCAATCGATTATTATTTCTGAAGAAATATGTTGCATGCTACATGGGGATGCTGACCAGATACCTTATTGACCTAATCTTCATGACTCTATCATACTCATTTAGTCAGTCCAATGTTTGTCCTACAATTTTCCATATTGTAGAAAAATAAAGTTTTAGAAGAGGAATATGTATTGTCACTACCATACCGCACTCTTTTATAGTAGATGTATTTCCTAAATATTAGTTAGCCATAAATCCTCGGATTTTGTTGCAACCAAATCTCACACATTTTCTAACTGATAACAGATAACAGATAATCAGAGTTGGAAGGGACCTTGCGGGTCATCTAGTCCAACCCTCTGCCCAAGCGGGAGACCCTACACCATTTCTGACAGATGGCAGACAAACTGTTCTTTGTATGACTGGAAGCAGATTCTCTTTGCTGTAAGAATAGTCTGCTTGAAAACATACTGCTTCCCAATCTAAATCTTCAAGCTCCTTTTTTGTTTTTTTTTAGCTTTGCTCAGTATATTTTGTATTTTTGGGGAAAAAATGACCCAATTTTCTATATTTAATAAAATAATACATTTACTTATCTATCTATATCTATTTATCTATTTATTTATTTATTTATCTATTTATCTATTTATTTATCTATCCATCCATTCATCCATCCATCCATCATATTTAGAAAATACATGCCAAAAGAATAAATCCTTGTATACACTTTCCCATCAACCTAGAAATTCCCCAGTAAGTTATTAATCTTCCTGGGCTCTAAAATCAACCAATGTGGTGACAGCAGCCCTGGTATTAGGAGGCGTATAGCTCTTGGAAGAATAAAGATACCAGACTACCAACCAAATGCAGATTAGTCAATGTAATAATTTTTCAAACTGCTACTTATGGCTGCAAAACCTGGGCTCTGAAAAAGGCCAATAGAGGGTTGATGCATTTGAACTGTAGTTCTGGAGTAACTATTACACATTCCATAGACTGCAAAAATCACAAACAAAGAAATCCTAGGCTGTACCTTACCAAAAAACATTACTTGAAATGAAGATAGCCAAACAGTCATACTTTAGTCATGTCATGCAAGCTGACTCATTTGAAAATTCAATTATGCTGGGAGTGAAAAGCAGAAAAAGAAGTGGCTGTCCTAGCACCCACTGGCTGGACACTGTAAAGGATGACGTAAGGATGACCATGGCAGGATAACCAAGCAGGTGGTGCAAGACATGGAGAGAGCTGATTCATAGAATGGCTGAGGTTGGACACATCTGAATGGCTGACAACAATGACAAAATTCCTCTTTTCTTAACTATGATTACTTGGTTATTTCCAGAAAATAATGCTGTATGATTCCTCCCTCAGTTATTGAATATTGCAGGGGGAATTGGAGGTTATGTTGTGTTTCCTATATTCTTCCATATTTTTATTTTCAGCAAAAATGTGTTCAAGGGGAAAAGATGGAAGAGTTAAGAGATATTCTCCAGGAAGCAATCTTTCTATTTTTTCCTCTGTAGGCATTATACGTGCCGGAATGCTCTTGTCTTGAATGTCAAACCTCAGATAAGGAGCATTCCTGCAGACACAATGCTGCTGGAAGATGAAAGAAGTTGCTTTAGGAAAACATGATAAGAACTGAGCATATAGAGGAACTTTGGAACTGGAACCTATGTTAATCCTTAACTATAGATAGAAGAAACTGCTGAAGTAGTACGTGTACAATTTAAACAGTGATAGCAAACATATTGTTTAAGATGTATATATATATAGAGAGGAAAGGCTGACTGAATAAAGCAAGCAATTCTATTCCAACTTTGACTGCTGGTCTTCATTGCTTCAAGTGGCACCCGAGAACAGGGACCCTCTTACTTCGTCTGGCAAGGATTTAGTGCACTCTCAACCTTTTGAAGGTTTCTGTAAGTATGGGGTCTTCGCTTTCTGAGGAACAAAGAAAGCATGTGGATAAATTGGGATACCTTTTGAAAAAGAATCATAATGAAGTTTCTCAGCGCAGTCTCATACGGCTGGTCCAGGAGATTGCTGCACAATGTTTGTGGTATCCAGAGAATACCACAAAGAAGGGCTCTTTAAAATTGGCAGACTGGGAAAAAATTGGCAGGACTCTGCATACTGAGCCACGAGCCAGTGTGGAAGTTTTGCAGGTATGGCACTTGTGTAGGCATGCAATAGAGAAATTTGGCACTGCTGCGATTTCATTACTCACACCTCCCCCTCCATGCTATACTGCTCCTGTTATGTATGCAGAGTTTGAATTTATTGGTTGTTCTTGTAAAGTGTTTGAAATCATTGGTTAAAAAGTGCGGGAAAACCCTGCACTCTGATTGGCTGTCAGCCGAGGCAGCCGGCTATATATAGCTGCCTCGGCTAAGCCAAATCGGGTCCGTTTTGAGCTGAAGTCACAATAAAACTTAAGAGCTGAAGCACTCCATGTCTGCCTCTTCATGCAGACTTAACACTGGCGATGAGGATGGGATTCTCCTGAAGAGAAGGCGATGCGGAACAGAAGAAGAGCAAGATGGCTGCACTGAACACCCCCAGCCCGTCGATCCGACGGCAGAAGACTGGGAATCGTATGCAGATCGTTTCCAAATGTATCTGGAGGGAAACGATCTGGCTGCCATTTCCGAGCAGCAGAAGAGGGTGGTCTTTCTTACGTACTGCGGTCCGGCGGTTTTCAAGATGGCGAAGGCACTCGCGGAGCAGCAGACGGAAGGTAATGGCTTGGCCTGATCTGGAAAGGTTAAGAGCCCATTACGCGCCACAAGTATTGTGCCTCATTAAGAGACACGAGTTTTATCATCGTGATCAAGGGGAAAACGAAAGCGTAAACGACTTCGTGGCAAGTTTAAGAGACATTGGGGGTGTGTGCGAATTCAACAATTTAGAGGAGGCCATGTGTGACCGTTTCATTTTAGGCCTTAAAGACAAGGTGTTACAGAGCAAGTTAATCATGAAACCTAAGATCACGCTGAAAGAAGCTATAGAAGAAGCATCTTCAGCAGAAGCTACCAAGTCCTCAGCAGCAGCCATGAGGAAGATGAACAGGGCCATGAGCCATTCTGATGGGGAAAAGTCCACCACACATCATTGTGAGGAACTAGATTCTGAGTCAGATTGCAGTGAGGTGGAGGAAGGAATTTACAGACTCAGAATGGAGCAGAAAAGAAAAGACCTGGGAAGAAAGAGGCAAGACTTTTATTGCAGAGGTTGTGGGGGAAGCCACCCCCGCACTGAATGCAAGTTTCTAGATACCATTTGCCTCCATTGTGAAAAAAGAGGGCACCTATCAAGAGTCTGCAAATCATCCAGAACTCCACCAAACAGAAGGAAGTTTGCTGCAACCAAAGACAAAGAATTCAAGCCAAACAACCTCAGTGAGAAAATGGGGCGCAGCACAGAAGCAAATGGGAAGAATGAAACTCATCAGACAGTAACTATTGGTCATTCATCTCCCTTAAAAAACAGAAAAGTGCATGTCAAGGTACTTATTGAAGGAAGGCCTTGCCAAATGGAAGTGGACTCAGGCTCATACCTATCTATGGTGTCATGGGACACTATTCAAAGACTGTTACCAGATATTCAGAAGACTCACTTCAAGAAGCAGGCATTGACTCTTAAAGACTACCAAGGGAACAAGATTCCAGTAGTTGGAACAAGAGAATTCAACATAAAGTTCAAGGGCCGCACCAAGGGTCTACCCCTGACCATCGTTGACAAGGATCGCCCAAGTCTGCTGGGACTTGAATGGTTCAATCTGCTGGGCATCGAGGTGACTGGCATCAATCACGTGAGCAACACTGAGTGGGAAGAGGCCTTGAAGTCTGAATTTCCAGAGGTCTTCAGCGACGGATTAGGCAAGTTCTTGGGGACCCCTATCACTTTTAACCTAGATCCCAAGGTACAACCAATCCGGTTAAAACCCAGAAGGGTTCCATTTGCATTAAAGGAAAAAATTCATGCACAATTAGATAAACTAATAGCTCAAGGGGTTTTAGAGCCCACTGACCACTCCAAGTGGGAGACACCCATAGTCACACCAGTCAAGGCTGATGGGTCTGTAAGAATCTGTGGAGATTACAAGGGGACATTGAACCATGAGCTACAACAGAGCGCATATCCAGTTCCAGTGGTGCATCATTGATTACATTCTCTTGGCGGGGGCACAGTCTTCACCAAATTGGACCTGGCCCAGGCATATCAACAGTTAACAGTTGATGATGCAACTGCAGAAGCCCAAACCATTGTAACCCATAGAGGTGCCTTCAAATGCAAAAGGTTGCAATTTAGAGTAAGTGTGGCACCAGGCATTTTCCAAAGCCTTATGGAAAGGATGCTCCAAGGGTTGCCAGGGGTGGTGCCTTACTTTGATGACGTTTTAATCTCTGCTGAAAATGACACTCAGTTACACGAGAAACTCAGAGAAGTCTTAACCAGATTCAAAAAAGCGGGGTTAAAAGTCAAAGAAGAAAAATGCACACTTAGAACTGACAAAGTGGAATTCTTGGGTTACATGATTGATAAACATGGCATCCACCCCACAGAAGCCAAAGTTCAGGCAATCAAAGAAGCCCCCAGGCCAAAATGCAAAACAGACTTGCAAGTGTTCCTGGGACTCATTAACTTCTATCATATGTTTCTACCTCAGAAAGCAACCACTGCAGAACCCTACATAGATTACTGGACAAAAAATCTGCATGGGTCTGGGGCAGAAAAGAACAAGCTGCATTTAACAATATTAAGAGACAAATCACTTCTGATTCTGTACTGATACAGATTTCTGAGAATTTGCCTGTTGTACTGACTTGTGATGCATCCCCTTTTGGAGTGGGGGGGGTGTTGAGCCACATGCTTCCCAGTGGAAGGGAAGCCCCTATTGCATTTTACTCTCGCACTTTGACTAAAGCAGAGAGAAACTATAGCCAACTGGACAAGGAAGCTTTGGCAATTGTGGCAGCTGTCAAGAAATTCCATGAATACGTTTACCATTGTCACAGATCACAAACTTCTTTTAGGCATTGTGGCAGGGCACAAACCAACACCCACGATCCTGTCACCAAGAATGCTGAGATGGACTGAATTTCTTGCTGCTTATTTGTACAAACTCATCCACAGACCTGGAAAAGACATTGGGCACGCAGATGCTTTGAATCGCTGCCCACTTCTTTCACACACTGAGGACCCTGCTCCTGAGACTTACACCTTTTTTCTAGAAACTGTTGCCAAGCTTCCAGTCCATGCTGCTGAGATTGCCAGAGAAACTGCCAAAGACACTTTATTGGCTCCTATTGTAGACTGGATCAAAAAAGGTTGGCCACTACAAGATCTACCTCAACCTTCCCAACCTTTTAAGTCCAGACAAACTGAGTTATCTGTATTAAGAGGATGTATTTTGTGGGGTAACAGGGTGGTTATTCCTGCAAAACTACAGAAAGAGGTTTTGGAAATGTTACATGAGGGTCATCCGGGAATTGTCAGAATGAAGGGATTGGCCAGGAGTTATGTATGGTGGCCAGGTATTGACAAAATGGTTGAAAACTGGGTTGCATCCTGTCCTAACTGTCAGGAAGTCAGGCCTGCCCCACCTCTGCCCCCAAACAGGAATGGGAATGTCCTAGGGGCCCATGGTCCAGGATTCATATTGATTTTGCTGGCCCTACCAGAGGGCACACCTTCCTTATTATAGTAGATGCATACTCCAAATGGCTGGAGGTTATCCCTATGGCATCCACCACAGCTGAAGCTGTCATCAAACAGCTTAAGAAACTTTTTGTAACTCATGGGTTACCTGATGTGTTTGTTTGTGACAATGGTCCTCAATTTACATCCAACCTTTTTGAATCATATTTAGCACAGCAAGGTATAAGACACTCCCTTACAGCCCCTGGGCATCCTTGCTAACGGCCGGGCTGAATGCATGGTATGATTTACCAAGGAGAAACTCCAGCAATTGGGTCCAGGGGACATCACTGAGAAAGTTGAAAAACTACTCAGTGTCCAGCATATCACTCCCAACCCCTCAACTAACTTAACCCCAGCTGAATTGTTGATGGGTAGGAAACTCAGATCTCCCCTTGACCGCCTTCATCCCACTTACGCACCCAACGCACCACTTGATTCCACTAGCAAAATTCACACATTCACTGTGGGTGATTCTGTTTATGCAAAAACCTTATGGGTAAACCATTGGATTCCTGCGAGATAACCCAAATTACAGGCCCCAGGTCTTACAGGGTTCAAACTGAGGATGGTGTCCTCTGGAGCAGGTACATTGATCAGTTAAGATCCAGACTACCTCAGGAGCATCACCATTGCTCCTCTCTGGTTCCCATGCCTACTGCCTCTTCTAGGGGGGAAGGGGAGGACTATCAGCAAGCAAGAATCAACCCCATGTGTAACAAGCTAACACGACAGGAACCATTCCAAAAACTGTCACAGTGCCAACATCCATTTTCACAAATGGAAGATTGCACATCACTACCTGACTTAGGTGCTGACATTGGGTTGGAGATGGATTGGGAGGAGAGACCAGGTTGTAGTAACCAAACAGGTTCTACCATTACTAGAAGTCCAAGTAAGGAGATGTTAACAGACACATTTCCCTCCTCACAAAGTGAGAACCCTTAAACACCTGAACCACGCAGGTCTCAACGTACACGTAAGAGCCCCACCTATTTAAAAGAATACATTAGATAGATGGGGTTTGAGTATGGACTAAACCTAGTGGGGAGGGGTGTTATGTATGCAGAGTTTGAATTGATTGGTTGTTCTTGTAAAGTGTTTGAAATCATTGGTTAAAAAGTGCGGGAAAACCCTGCACTCTGATTGGCTGTCAGCTGAGGTAGCCGGCTATATATAGCTGCCTCGGCTAAGCCAAATCGGGTCCATTCTGAGCTGAAGTCACAATAAAACTTAAGAGCTGAAGCACTCCATGTCTGCCTCTTCATGCAAACTTAACAGCTCCTATAGTCTGTCCTCCGTCTTCTTCTGAATCTATGACTATTACTCCCTCTGCTCCTGTGGATATGGGTCAACCTTCTTCCGATCCCCCTGTTCAATCTTCCTTCCAAAAGTGGTAGAGACATGTAAAATGGATGCTTCAGTGACAGATTCGGAATTAGTGGAGTTATTGTCTGTATGTCCTGTGTAATACCATCAAGGACAGAGACAACAGCTAGGTCAGCAAATAGCTGAATGGGAAGGTTTGCCATATCAAATTTTAAGAGAAATTAAAAGGTTATAAAGATAATGGCACAGATGATGGCCTTAGTAGTAATTTCACTAGGGGGCTGCTTGAAGGTATCAAGAATGGATATACCATGATTCCGGAGGATTGGAAACAAGTCTTCCGCATGATCTTAACTTCAATGCAATATGTAGTATGGGAAAGTGAGTACCTGAGACATGCTCAGGCAGTGGCTTTAGGAGGTGGTGGGAGCATATACAGTGGAGCAATTGTTTGGCTCTGGCCAATTTGCAGCTGTTCCAGCTCAGATGGTGCTTCCCCTGGCAACTTTAGCCGTGGTATCAGAATGTGCTTATCAAGCATTTCTCAACGTTCCTCAAGCTGGGGAACCTAGGGTGAATTTTTCCAACATTCGGCAGGGTATCAATGAACCTTATGCAGATTTTGTGGAACGGTTGTCCAAAGCAATTAGGCAGCAATTTGATCATCAGGAAGCCGCTGGTGAACTTCTTCGTCAGCCGGCTATAGAAAATGCCAATGCTGATTGCAAAAGAGCTTTGCCACTGGTCTCTGATCAACCAATTAATCTTATAGTGGACACTCAATATGTGTACTTAGCAATGCAGTCACTTCCCTACTCCTATTGTGCTTTGTATTTGGATGTTAATTTGTTAGCACTGTTTTTGTCTTTGAAAAATAGGTTGGAAGAGCGATCTCATCCAATATACATTGAGCATATCAGAAGTCATACACCTTTCGATAATGCCCTTACCAAAGGGAATCGTAGAGCAGATGAATCCCTTAAAGAAGTGACCTCTTTGTTTTCTGATCCAGTCTTGAGTCATTCTTATTTTCATCAAACTGCAAAATCCCTTATAAAACAATTTAAGATTCCCCTCACGCAGGCACGCGATATAGTGCGTACGTGTTCTGCTTGTCAGCAGATTGCTGTTCCTTTTCCTGTAGGGGTTAACCCCTGTGGGACTCAAGCCAATCAAATTTGGCAAATGGATGTCACTCAATTTACAACCTTTAAACCATATACTTACCTGCATATTTCCATTGATACTTATTGGCATTTTTTATGGGTAACTGCTTCTCATGAGAGAGCTCAGGATGTTATTGCACATTGTCTTTCTTCCTTTGCAACCATGGGCTGCCCATCACAGTTAAAAACTGACAATGGCCCTGCATATATTAGCAAGGACTTTGCCCTTTTCTGTCAGCAATGGGATATTAAGTTAACGCATGGTATTCCATACAATTCTCAAGGACAGGCGATTGTTGAGTGAGCTCATCACACGTTCAAGATTTTGCTTCAAAAACAATTAAAAGATGAACCAGGACCTTATCATTTGAGGAAAATCCAAAACTTGATTTCTGTTATGTTGTTTACTTTGAACTATTTAATTGTCTCAATTCCTTTACAGAACCACCAGTTAATTTACATTTTCATGCAGAAGCGCCATTGGAAAAGCCTTTGGGTTAAATACCATCAAGCACCGGATCCTGAGTGGAAGGCCAGCTAGGTTAATTACTTGAGGCATGGGTTGCTGCTGCAGTGGAAGCTTCACATAACGGCAAGCTATTGGATACCTATGCGCTGCATTGATCTTATCATGGCATGGCACCAGGGCTGCACAATCCGATCCCCAATTTCAATCTGCACTGAAAACGGAGGTGCGCCTCCCAAAGCCTAAATCTGAACGCCCACCACCCAACCTGGGACAAGTTAAAGCTACCACCTATCAAGCACAGCAGCAGTTGAACCAAGCTTCTTCCACAGACTCCAGAGAATTTGGTTGCAGCTGTCTTTTCTAACATACAGCTAATTTGTTGCTATCTTGTTTTGTGTTTTCTTTGTCATGAATGTTGGAGTTATAGGAGCCTCTGATGCCGATTATACGATGCATGTCAGCCCCAATCTGTGGGTTTGTCATGCTCAATACATGTTTATGGTTCATGGAACTGATGTGACTCTATATTATATCCCAATGGCTTTGGGGCAGATGTCTTTTTGTGCACAATCTCATTGCTTCCTCAGTTAAAATATTCAGAAATTGTGGATATTTTCCAAGCCTCCAACTCAGTTAAACAACTGACAGCTGGTGCTACCTAAAGATTACTCACTTTACTAAAGGGTTATGCTTTTGTTGCCATGCTAAGCATACTTGGTTAAATAGCTGGAATGATAACAATAAAGCAAAAAGGATTTTAAACAAGTTAGGGAATTATACTTATTGTTCTAAATATTACTGGTTATGGGGCACTTTTAATTCTTCCTTATATACAAATTTAGTTCCTGAAATGCATCCCAATGACTTTCATATTTTAATATAACTAATCATCCAACAATACCGATCAATATACGGCTGGCAACTAAAAGATCCCAATATGTGGCTTTTTTCTTTGATAAATATGCACCAATGTACACC